>WSFP011460882.1:0-18874 GCA_009831015.1 Picea engelmannii | reverse complement strand
ATGACCAAGACGGAAAAGTGCTAACATTGAACAATGACTTTCCATTAAACATAGCTAAGCTAATCAACAAAGAAGAGGAAGAAAGTAAGAGTACCTTTTTACGAATTTTGTCCTCACTCAATCCAAGTTGTGCTTGATCTCCAAGTCCTTTAATGAGTCCTACAATCCCATAAACAACCAAGACAAAGCATACTTCCTATTCTACCATGATTAGTTCAAACCTAGATTTATCCAAAAGAGACAAGTTCATGCGAATGTACATAGTATTGAAGGAAACATGCCAAGCACATGTATTAATGAGAACAAAATAAGGTGCTTACAAAGTGTAGATGCAGATGTAGCAGCCTCACCAAGCTCTCCTTGTCCATCCCCTTGCTTGAATGATCAACAATCAAAATGACAATACTTTTCACTGGTTCTTATCCCCCTTTCACCATGAGAATGCCTCCTTATATACGCTTTGAGAGGCCTAACCATCTTAGATATTCTTGGGATAATTTGAGGATCTTTCTCCATCAGTTGTGGAACTCCCCTTAGATCCAACCTTGGTCATAGATTCGATCCAAACTGACTCGGATATTTATCAACTGGCTTCAGAGATAAAGGGGATTTGTCCCTTGATTTGCTCAACAGCTCGGCGCTCCCTCAAAATGGGCCACTGAGTGTTGCAGTGCTCCCTATTAAGAGGGCAAGGAGCGCTAGTACTCTCTGCAAGTGAGTTGGGGAGTGTCAATCTCCAAAAATGTTTTTGTGATGGTAATTCTTCAAGGAAAAAGTTTCTACTCTTCGCCAAATGATATTTTCCTTATTTTAAATAGTCTTAAAGGGTATCTCAAGTGTCTTTATGATCTCGTTCATGATGTGGCATTGGCGGGACGACAATATGATTTTGTGACACTTGCGATACTTGCGACAAAAGTGTGACACTTGCGACACTTGCGATATTGATAGTGAGACGTCATCGAAGTGAGTAATTTTGATGTGTAACACCTGCGGTAGAAATTGGCAAGACCCAAAAAGTTGTGGAGCTCTGTTAGGGTGGTTGGGGATGGAATTTTCCCAAATGACTTGGATCTTGGCTGGATCCACATGCACCCCCCACTCATCAATAATGTATCTGAGATATTGAACCTGGGTCATGCCAAAAGTGCACTTCTCTAAATTGGCACACAACTTGTGTTGTCACGGTGTTTGGAGGACCTATCGAATGTGTTGGAGGTGCTCTTACCAAGTCTGGCTGAAGATCAAAATGTCATCCAAGTACACCACTACAATGAGTTGGTGAATGGCCGCAAGATGTCATCCATTAGCCTCTTGAAGGTTGCAAGGGCATTCATCAACCCGAAAGGCATGACCAGCCATTCGAAAAGGCCCTCTTTAGATTTGAAGGCAGTCTTCCACATATCAAAGGGTTCGATTGGTACCTGGTGATACCCAGAATTCAAGTCCATCTTGCTGAAATATTTCACCCCCTTGAGTTGGTCCAGAAGGTCATCAATCTGTGGGATTGGGTACCTATTCGGGACAGTGATATTTTTCAATGCCCGATAGTCAATGCAGAATCTCCAAGTCCCATCCTTCTTCTGCACCAACACGATTAGGCTCCCATGGGGCGATGAACTCGATCAGATGTGACCTTTCTTCAACAGCTCCTAAATCTGCCTCTTGATTTCGTCATTCTCCAGGATAGAGTGTCGATAGATTGATCCATTGGGCAGTGGCACACCTGGGGTTAGATCGATGGGGTGCTTGACCTGGCAGTGTAGAGGCACCCCTGTGGGGGAGTTGAATATGTCCTCGTACTCCTCCATGACCTTATCCATCTATTGTTGTCGTGCAGGGGGGGCCTGTCTGGAGGTTCTGGCCACAATCTTCTTCTTTCCCTAGGGGCAGATCATCAGGAAAATAAATTTCCTGGTTTTGGAAATGAGCTTACTGCATTGTTTTCCAGTAACCAAAGAGATGGAGGTAGGCGGTGCTATCTCCGGTATCCTGTACAGCTTATTGCCAAAAGTAATAATAACAGCACGAGGCCTGGACTCATACACAACATGTTGCTTCCACAAGTACAGTTGGCCTAATAATATATAAAAAACATCAAGATGAGCAATGTCACATAATACCTCATCTGTGAAGGGCTTGATGTTATAGGGAAGGGGGCATTG
This sequence comes from Picea engelmannii, assembly GCA_009831015.1. NCBI lineage: Eukaryota > Viridiplantae > Streptophyta > Pinopsida > Pinales > Pinaceae > Picea > Picea engelmannii. The sequence continues at coordinate 16,709 of WSFP011460882.1, read as the reverse complement.
TTGGATGACGCGGAGGTATTGTCCTTGGTGCAGCCACCCGATGTTGTATGGTTGTGGGTGTGTTGTGGTTGGAAATCCCAGCCACTTCATGACCTCTACTAAGATGAGGTTCTTCTGGCTCCCGTTGTCGACAATGAACTGCAACAAGGAACCCTTTACCCACATATTGGAATGGAAGAGGTGCTCTGCCTCCTCTAGATCTTTTGCTTCCTCCTTCTGGATCTTTGTGGTGGCAACGGTGGCGTTGGGCTCCGCATCGATAATTTTCTTCCCCTTGTCATTTCCCTTGTTCGGTTCTAAATAAAAGTCTGAGCATGCATCTGATTCAAAAGCCTTCAACTCGGCTACTAGTGACTACTTGGCCCGACACTCACTTGTGTTGTGAGTGGAGCTCTGATGGAACTCACACCACTTCCCCGTGTCCTTTTTTGGCTTCGTGGTGTTGTTCTTTTCTTGCGGATTTAGCGGGTTGTCCTGGGCCACCCCGCCTTGGCTTGGTCCTTTGTTCTATAGTTTGGGGGTACCTTTCCCTTGCTTCTGATTCACAGACCCAAAGTCTCGCTTCTTTTGTTTGAACTTCTACTCAATCTTGGCAGCATATCGGTATGTCACACCAAGCGAGGAGATGTCGAGGAACTCCATTTCCTCCTGAATGTATCTATGTAGACAATTGCGGTACTTTAACACCAGATGTTTCTCTGAATATTTGATACCCAACTTTGTGCATAGGGTATGAAACAGATTCGTCGGCTCATGCACATCTTGGTCCCTTTGTTGTCGCAGCGTAGTCCATTGCATGTATTTGTCCTCATAGCTCCCCTTGGGATAATATTGTTCCTTGATGGCGTCTTGAAAATAATTCCAAGTGGGTGCGATCGAGAACAGATAGGGTTCCCCCTCGCCCTGTTGCTCCCAGTAGGTTTCCCACCAGTCCTTTACATGGGGGGCGGCTTTGAGGAGTGCAAAAATAATCCTTTCTCTGTCGAAAAAGTCATGAACCAAGAAATATCCTTCTAACAAATTCAACCATATATCTATGACATCTTCATCTATTTGTCCCTCAAATATGGGAATGACAAAGTTTACTTGTACCTGAAAAGGAGTGGTGCCTCCAGAGTGGTTGTTGGATGTAGATGCGCTGCCAGTGGGCAATCGTTGAAAGATCTAGGCAAAGTTGTCCATCATCACATTCCTTTTTTTCTCGAGGGCCTAATCGAGCAATATTTTGATAGGATCTCGTGCTCTCTCATCTTTCTTTTCTTTCCCCATGGGTAGTCGTCATGGTTTGCGAGGTTGATCATGAAAAGGTTCAACCAGATCAAGCCCTAACTCCTTATACTCCAACCTCGTTGGGGACATGCAAAGAAGGATCGAGAATGAGCAGACCGCTCTGATACCACTAATCAAAATTTATGCAGGAACACAATGAAATACAGAAATACACATAAACGTAGAGATGCAGCGGAAATAAAACTCCATTTCATTAATAACAAATGACTGAAATATGCTTACAGACAGAATGGAAATAAACTAGCTAGAGCGTTGGTATCTTATCTCTAAGAAGAGATGTGGCGGCTACTAGCCTCTGAACTATGTTACAATGAGGCTTGAAGGCCTATTTATTATTGAGAAACAATGGGAAACCCTAAACATCCAAATACCTAACCCTAGGAGATGAAACACCAAGACTATGGGCTCCATTTGGGTAAATTGGTACATCAACTTCCCAGGGATGTAACTTTGGAATATGATCTTCATTTGACATGCTCAATACTTTGTTAGAAATATCTATCCGAGGACTACAACTTTGGTGTGTGCAACATCGAAGGAACTTCCATGTTGCTCCATGTTTTCCCAAAAAACGTCTTTTAGGGCCTCAAAACGGCTCCAGAAGTTCAAGACTTGAAAAACTGCTAAGAATAGTAAACTATGCGGAAACTGAAAAACTAAAAGAGGGAATGGTGGGGGTCCAAGTGGAATAGGTGGGTGGCCACCAAAATCCACCTGGATCATGTGTAGGAATATGTGAAGGATTAATTCAAAAAGACTTCTCGAATATTTCCTCCACCATTTCAAGATTTGAGGAGATAATTATTCAATTTTATTTCAAGGAGATCATGGGGAATCGATAGCATATCTTATCCAAGATTTATGAGAGATATGTGTGAGGATTTGAAGGGATCATATTTTTTAATAATGTGAGATTGGTTGAGAGAAAAGTGGATCTGTAATTATGAGATGCGTGTCTTCTTTTCAAATCTCTCATGTATAAAAGAGAGTGCTTTCTCTTCATGAGGGAGTAGTCATTAGGATGAGAAAGTAATTAGTCATTATGGGATTAGAAGGAGATTATATTTAAATTGGAAAATGATTAGAAACCAATGATAGGAGTTTGTCATTTGGTTCATAGTCATTTCTTTGTTTAGTTTTATGATTTCATTATTTTGTCACTTGATCATTGTAATGTAATTGAGAGTGTTTATTGTTAGTGTGAGCTCATAAGTGTTGTCTTATTTCTCTTCACGTGGTTTTTTCCTTTGATGCAATTTTCCATTTCCAAGTTAATTTCATTTACACAATTTCATTTCAGTCGTGTGTTTCAGCAATTCAATTCCAAGTCGTGTGTTTCAGCTTCCCACATTAGATTAATGATTCAATTCCAGTTGTAGCTTCAACATTAGATTAGGTTAAATTAGCGTCAATCCTGCATATACTGTGCATGTGCTTCGTAATTTTACAAACTCCTCGGGTTGACAATTAAATGATTAGGCACTTATTAAATAACAATATTTACCACCAACATGAATCATGCTAAGTACACCACATTTAGTAAAAGAACCACCCAAACACATTTTCAAATTAATCAATTGCTTAAAGACCTTAGAAACTTTTCCAAATTTAGGTATGGGATGGGTGTCATGGTGCCCTATTGGGTAGTCCAATCCCCAAGTTAAGGAATGTTTCCCAATAAGACCCTCTCTAGACCATGTAATGAGTATGAGCTAAATGGCATGGTACTTTTGGGCATGGGGTTCTTGACATATCAAAGGCTCATATTGTCTCATTTATGGGTGCCTTTGTGGAGGGTGTGTCACATCCCTTCATTTGCAATGCAACATTTTTCCAAGCCTTTATTTTCCTTTCTTTTTTATGGTTCGAACATTGAGTGCTATGTGCAATGGAAAGAAAAAGATCACCTCAATTCCACTTGAAGTTAGAACACATTGAGTGCCATGTGCACTGGAAATTAAATAACACCGCAATGCATTCCCTCATCAATCATGACACTTTTTATCTATGTCCGTTTAAAGGTCCTTTATTTTTATAGAGAAGTGATTCGTGGCTCTCAAGACTTTTAGGGAGAGCATCTAGAAGGATAAATTATGGCTTTTGAATTTTACTGTGTTAGCTTCAACACCTTTGGGCCTTTAGCCCCTTCTTCCCATGAAATGAGGTACAATCCCATCTTGGGTCCAATGAGCCCAATAACCCAAAAGATGGAGGGAACGGAGGGGAAGAAGTGTATAAAGTGGTAAGTATGAGTGGAAATGGTATGATGACCCTTCAAGGAGACCTCCCAGTAGTAACCCTTTTCTCGAGGGTGACAAAATTACTAGGATACCATGTCAAACACCAAGGTGAGATAAGGAAAAAGATATAATTTCCAAGCAAATGTTCCACAATCAAGAAAGGACTCTTTGCAACATGCTCAAATGCTTCAAATATTAAGATGACACTTACCATGAGACTGGAATTGTGACCTCATGAAGCAATATATGTTCTCTTTTGTATACCAAACTAGTGTGGTGGATGTTGTTATGTTGTTGACGATGAGTGGTGATGTGTGGTGGAGAGGAGGGGCTCTATCTGCTCAATGTGCGGTCTGTTGTTCAATATGGCTCCCAACACTCCATGTCTACTTATTTCGGGCCTCGATACATCATCTCCTTAGTTACCCTTAGGCTAGGGAGGTAACAGGTTAGACATGTAACCTTTTATTCTGAATGAAAAATATAATAAGAGAGAAAGGCGCTCAAGGAATGCTGGTTTTCTCATTTGTGTATCCAAGGTAAAATCTTTGTGTACTATGTGTTTTCTTTGTCATTTATTTTCTAGATTAAATATTTCTTCCTCTCTTATATTAGGTTTAGCATGGAAGTCTGTTTTCCTAACATGTGGTATCAGAGCTTGGTTTGACAACCTTGGATATGAGCTAAACCCTAGGTCTAGTAAGAGTCATAAGTCATAGATCTTTAAAGTTGTGCTTAAAAGAATGGTAAGTAACTCAAGAATAGAGATCGAAAAAATCAATGGCCAAAATTTTGAGCTTTGGAAGCTTAAAATTGAAGATCTCCTTGTAGATTGGAAAATATTGGCAACAACTTGTCCAGCTACCATTCTGATAGGTATGTTGAGGGAAGAATGGGAGAAACTCAAAAGAAGGGCCAAAAGTATGATTTGATTGTGTCTTGCATATTCGATTTTTTTGAATGTCTCAGGTGAAGACTCAACCAAGAAATTGTGGGACAAGTTGGGAAGCTTGTACCAGTTGAAATCCTTGGTAAACAAGTTGTTCCTTAGAAAAAAACGGTATCTTCTGAGGATGAGTGGTGTTAGTTTGGTAACGCAGCATTTGAATGTATTCAGTACTATAATATTTATCATTTGTAGATATTAAAATCATCGAGGAGGAGAAATGTACTAGCCTATTATTTTTTTTGCCAGACTCATGGGATAGCTTAGTCATGTCTAGAAGACATGGTTGCATTTCTATTGTCAGAAGAAATGAGAGAGAAGAATATGGAAGGATCGACCAAATATGTTTCGATGGTGAGGGGTCGACCAATTGACAGAGAAAAAGGAAAATTCTTCGGTAGAAAGTCTAAGTCGAAGGGTAGATCAAAATCCTCGGTTCAGTCAAAAAGAAGATGATGGAAATGTGGTAAATTTGGGCATTATAAAAGGGACTAGAAGTCGAAGGCAATGGAATTCAATATAGGATCCGATGAGAAGTAGTCGATTGAGAGAAAGAATACTCCAGATAAAGGAGGTGATGTGTATCTGGTGTCAACCAGTACACAGTCGAAACAAGATGTTTGGTTGATCGACTCAAGAGAATCCTATCATATGACACCTCATAGAGAATGATTTTTTGAATATGAGAGATATGAAGGAGGAGATGTGTTCTTGGGGGATGAATCAACAACCAAATTGTTGTACAGGGAAGAGTTCGATTGAAACTACAGAATGAGAGGAGTAGAACCCTTCCAGGTGTGTTGCGTATTTTGGGTTTGGCAAGCAACATGATATATGTCAGTAATATGAGTGATGCAGGAGTTCATACTCTATTTCAACAGGATACATGCAAAATGGTCAGAGGTTTGATGGTATTAATGAAAGTTTGGATTGGAACCATATACAAGTTGCTAGTGAATGTCGACTCAACTCGGTGCAACATCATTGTTGCTCTTGAAGTTGACTCAAATTCGGCTCAACTTGACTCATCTCAGACTAAGTCAATTCAAACTGAATCGACAAGATCTCATCAAGTTATGGCATGAGAGGATGGGATACATTCGAGAAAAAGGACTTCAAGCTATGCATAAAAAAGGTATGGTCGAAGGTTTTCCTGAATGTAATTTAGAAGTTGATTTTTGTGAACATTGTGTATATAGAAAACAAAATCAGGTTAGGTTCCCTTTTGGAGTGACAAGGGAAAAAGGGATTATAGAATTGGTTCATAGTGATGTGTTTGGTCCTGTAACGGTCCCTTCACTTGGTGGATCCTTGTATTATGTCCCCTTCCTAGACAATTTTTCCAAGAAGACATGGATATATTTCTTGAGGAAGAAATCAGAGGTTTTTGAGAAATTCATGTTGAAATATTGTAACTTCAAAGAATATTCTAATTATATTTAAGTTATTGTCTTATAGATCAAATCCTCTTTTGTGGATTGATCATGTCGGGACTTGTATAATACCAAATCCCCTTTTGTGGATTGTTCAAATGATATTTATATAGTGGAATTTGTAAAGTCGACCCCTAGGGTTTATAAAGTGGTTTTAACCACTCTTGGAAGAAGTTGTCCCTACTAAGTGAAGAGACATAACCCTAGCGCCTCCTCAACAAGTATATATAAGTGAGGATGGCACCTCACTTTTTCATTCACTCACTCACACATCCAATGCGCATATTTTGAAGGCAGTTGTAGTTATAGAAGGAAGGAGAAGAGAGGCGCATTCTCAAACCTAGTTTATTCTTGGAGTTTTTGGTCTTAGACTTGGCATTGTATTGGCAATCTATTATTGAGGAATTTTTTGTTGGGTTTTCTCCCCCGTGAGGGTTTCCCGGGATAAAATGTTGTGTACCTTTTGATTGTGTTTCTTTCAGTGATCCTCTTTATGTTGTTGTTTTGGAAATACATTGAGAAAATTGAAAATAACCTAATAACAACATCAATCTTAACATGGCATCATAGCTTGACTAAATAGAGCACCTTTCATTAGGTATCCAAAAACATCATTGTTTTTGTACAAGGAAATTAGGTCTTTCTACTGAAGAGGATTTCCTGACCAAAAACTATCTAGGGAAGTATGCCATACCCTAGCACATATTTTGGCAGCTTGAGCACACCTTTTTAGTGGCCAAATTCTCTAGAAAGTCAAACCCTAGTTTTGACTGGTACCAGGAAACTAGAACCAGTACTAGAAGTACCAGTCCAAAAGTGTGCAAGTAAATTTTCAAGGCATAAAACTTGGAATTTTCTGAAATAGACAGCTCCAACCAACTCGCTTTAGCATAGCGCATCTCTTAGTAAGTTTAGATTCATTTTCTGAGCACTTTCATTTTCTGGTCATTTTCTTAGCTACAGGTCAAGATGTCTGCAAAAACACCAATCTTGTTGACAAGTTAGAAGGAGTGGAAAATTTTTGTGCCTAGAAATACAAAATTGGACTCATTCTTGAAGAGAATGACCTTGCAAATTTCATAAAAGAAAATGTATCAGAACCCGAAGAAGAAGCAGCCAAAGAGAAGTACAGGAAGGATATGATTAAGGCGAAAAGAATAAGTGCAGATTCCATTAAAGACCACTTGTTCCCTCAAGTTCCTTCTAAGAATACTCCAAAAGATATGTTTGATACCCTAACCAAAATTTATGATGGAAATAACATCAACCGGAAGATGAATCTAAGAACCCAACTCAAGAATACAAAGATGCGTAAAGGAGAAATAGTTCAAGACTATTTCTCTAGGGTTTCTCAATTCAAGTAATTGTTAGAATCAATTGTAGACAACTTAGATGAATATGAACTCATAATGACAACTCTTAATGGTCTCACAAGACCTTAGGATTACTTCATCCAAACTATCTATGCAAGAAAAGAGAAACTCCAATTTGACAGACTATGGGAAGAATGTGTTCAAGAAGAAGCAAGAGTGGCCAACCGAGAAGTCGTACTATTAAGGGATGAAGATCAAGCCCGAGATGTTCATGCTAAAGGCGGAAAGAAAATGTTTTATTTCCAAAAGGAGACCAATTTTCATAAAGAATCTCACCCTCCAAAGAGATTCCAGAAATATCATAAGGGTCAAAGAAATGGAAAAGACTTCTCCTCTTATCAATGTTATCATTGTGATAAGATGGGACACATTGCTAAGAACTGTCCTTGTGAACTTTGGCATAGAAGACTACCTCACATCAACTAAAAAGCCTTACCATATGTAAGCAGGGTAGTTACAGGTTTACCATAATTTAAGGTTGATCATGAAGGTGTATGCAATAGATGTGCACAAGGAAAGAACATAAGATTTAAATTTCCCAAAGAATGACAGTAAAGCAAAAGGAATCTTGGAACTCATCCACTCAAATGTATGTGGTCCAATTCCATCAACCTCTCTAAGCGGGTATGTATACTATGTATCATTTATTGATGATTAATCTCGTAAGACTTGGGTTTATTTCTTGAAATCTAAAGATGAAGTACCCAGAAAGTTCAAGGAATTCAAAGCCTTGGTAGAAAAATTCTCCGAAATAAAAATCAAGATACTCATGTCAAATAATGGAGGAGAATAAACGCAAATGAATTTGGAAGCTTTTGCATAGATGTCAGGATTAAAAGGGAGCTCACCACTCCCTATAATCCTCAACAAAATGGTGTAGCAGAAAGAAAGAATAGAACAATTATGGAAGCAGTAAAAACTATGATTCACGATCAAGATCTTCCAATGCACTTTTGGGTTGAAGCAGCAAGAACATCAGTTTATGTCCAAAACAAATTATCCCATAGTGCACTTGGATTCAAAACCCCTGAAGAAATGTTCACCGGAAAGAATCTAGAAGTAAGCCATCTCAAAATATTTGGTTGTCCACTATTTGTACACATTCCAAAAGAAAAGAGAACTAAGTTGGATCCCTTAGGAAAGAAGGGAATATTTGTTGGATACTGTGAGGTCTTTAAGGCCTTCATAATTTACATACCAAGTTACCACCATATTGAGATCAGCAGAGATGTAACTTTTGATGAAGATTCAACACTCAAGAGATCAAGGAAATGCCATCTTGAAGAAGTATATGAAGAAGAACCTATAGCTCCCAGAGTTGCAGAACCTGTGAAGGAAGTTATAGTTACTCCTGATGATGATATTCCAGAAGATCATGATATGATAGAATCTCAAGAACCTCCCCGTATGATGATATCTCACAAGAGAAATCTAGCTTGGGAGAGAGAACTTATTCAAGATGCAGAGAAGTATGGTGCCCCAGAAGGAACCATGAGACAAAGCAAGAAACCTAAGACATTATGCAGCTATATGGCATTGATGTGTGATCTCATAGAAAAGAAACCTACTTGCTTTGAAGAATCCATTCAAAATAAATAATGGGTGGATGCCATGACAGAAGAATACTATTCCATTATAAAGAATTATGTATGGGAAGTACTTCCCAGACCAAAGAACAAATATGTGCTATCTTCCAAGTGGATATACAAGATAAAACAAACAGCTCACTGAAGTATTGAAAAACATAAAGCAAGATTTGTGGCTCATGGTTTTTCTCAAAAGGAAGGTATTGTTAATGAAGAGACATTTTCTCATGTAGCTAGATACACTTCTATCAGAACCATCATAGCTCTTGCAGCCAAAATGAAGTGGAAGTTACACCAAATGGATGTGAAAAGTACCTTCTTAAATGATGTTATCGAAGAAGAAGTGTATATAGAACAACAACAAGGTTTTGAAGTTGAAAATAGAAAGACTCGTGTCTGGAGGTTGAAGAAATCTTTGTACGGGTTGAAGCAATCTCCTAAAGCTTGGTATGGAAGAATTGATAGTTTCCTGACAAGCCTGGGCTTTACCAAGAGTAAAGTTGATTCTAACCTTTACTTCAAGGTTATGAATGATGAGCCAGTTATTTTTCTACTGTATGTGGATGACTTATTCTTAACAAGAGAAGAAAATCTCATCACAGATTGTAAGAAGAAGCTTGTTGCATAGTTTGAGATGAAATACCTAGGCCCGATGCATTATTTATTAGTTATTGAAGTTTGGCAGAGTCCATAGAAGATCTTCCTTAACCAAGGGAAGTATGCAGTTGAAATACTGAAGAGATTTGAGATGTTGAAATGTTAATCCATGAACACACCCATGGAAACAAATTTGAAGCTTCTAGTTGATACTTCTTCAGAGTTGGTTGATGCTACTCTATAAAGACATATTATTGATTCATTGATGTATCTGATGAATACCAGGCCAAATATATTCTTTGTTGTGAACACCTTGAGTCAATATCTGGTAGAGCCAAGATGTGTTCACCTTGTAACTACAAATCATGTGATGAGATACCTTAAGGGTACGTTGAATTATGGTCTCTGTTATACTAGAGATAATGACTTCAAACTGTATGGTTATACTAATTCGGATTGGGATGGAAGTGCTTCTGATAGAAAGAGAACTTCAAGATGTTGTTTCAGTTTGCGGTCAGCCATGACTTCATGGCAAAGCAGGAAGCAATCCAGTATTTCTATTAGCACAACAGAAGTGGAATATATTGCAGCATGTTCCGCTAGTTGTGAAGCCAAATGTCTTTAGAAGTTGTTGACAGGTCTATTCGATCTAGAGATGGAAGCCATCATGATTCCATGTGATAACCAAAGTTACATAAAGATGACGGAGGACCCGGTGTTCCATGATAAGTCGAATCGCATAGAGATCTGGTTTCACTACATTTGTGATATGATCCAAAAGGGAGTTGTAAAGCTCCAATATATTGGCACAGATGAGTAGGTTGCAGAGGTGTTGACAAAGCTTTTGTCTCATGTAAAGTTTGAGTACTTCTAAGATAAGCTTGGTGTTGTCCGAAAGGAACTCCCTCAAAAGGGGGAGTGATGTTGATGATACTATGGTGTCTTGACCAACAGTGGGTAGCTCCATTAGGATTTTATATCCTAAGGGATTGATCATCCCTGGGTAGATATTGAAGGTATAATAAGGATGATATGTTAGAGTACTTGTGCATATATATGTCAGTTGTGGTCAGTAGTTGTAGCTCCATTAGGATTTTATATCCTAGGGAACATTATGATTTCTAGGCAAATCCTGAAGGTCCGGTAAGGAAAGTCTATCAGAGTACCACGTGGTAGCTTGTTAGGATTTTATATCCTAGGGAATCTCATGATTGTTGGGCAGATCCTGAAGGTCTGATAAGGATGGTCTGTCAGAGTACCACAAAATGTTGTTGTTTCACCTGCCTAATTCTGTTTCCATATGATAATGATATTGTTGTCTCAGCCTCGTGTTGATGATGTTGTTGTTTCAGCCTCATGCTAATGAGGATGTTGTTGTATTGGCCTCATGTTGATGATGTTGTTGTTTCAACCTCGTGATGATGATGATGTTGTTATCTCGGCCTCGTGATGATGATGTTGTTGTTTCAGACTTGTGTTGTTGATTATGTTGTATCAACCTCATGTTGTTTATGATGGTGTACCAACCTCAGGTTGGTGATGTTATTGTAATAGTTTTATGCTAATTGATGTTGATGTTTCATCTTCATGCTGATGATAATGATGATGATGCTACTCCAGCTCCATGATGTGAACGATGATGATATCGATGATGAGAAGAACTGTGGATAATTTCTATATGTGCATGTCAGTGTTCGAGTTGTTGATGATGATGTTTCCTTCTCTCTCTCTCCTAATGATGTTGTATTGGGTTATGTCAGTAGAATACCCTTCTCATTAAGGGGGAGTGTTGAAATATTGTAACTTTGAAGAATATTCTAATTATATTTGAGTTATTATCTTATAGATCAAATCCCCTTTTGTGGATTGGTCAAACCATATTTATATAGTGGCATTTGTAAAGTCAACCCCTAGGATTTATAAAGTGGTTTTAACCACTCTTGAAATAATTTGGCCCTACTAAGTGACGAGACATAACCCTAGCGCCTCCTCGACAAGTATTTATAAGTGAGGATGGGGCCTCACTTGTTCATTCACCCACTCACTCATCCAGTGTGCATATTTTGAAGGCAGTTGCAGTTGCAAGAGGAAGGATAAGAGAGGCGCATGCTCAGTCCTAATTTATTCTTGGATTTGTTGGTTTTAGTCTTGGCATTGTATTGAAAATCTATTATTGAGGAATTTTTTTCTAGGGTTTCTCCCCCGTGAGGGTTTCCTAGGATAAAATGCTTTGTACCTTGTGATTGTGTTTCTTACAATGATCCTTTTTATGTTGTTGTTTTGGAAATACATTGAGAAAAATGAAAATAACCTAATAACAACATTAATCTTAACAATTCAAATAGTTTAAATCTCCTATAGAAAACTAGACATACAAGAAGATCAAGGTATTGAGAACTGATAATAGTGGTGAATTATGTGAAAAAGATTTTGAGCATTTCTGCAAGAAGTGTGGCATAGCATGCCAAAATACCACACCATATACCCCCCAATAAAATGGAGTCACTGAGAGAATGAAAAAGACATTGATGGACAAGGCAAGTAGCATGCTCAATGGTGTTGGTCTCACACAAGAATTATGGGAAGAAGCATTTGACATTGCAAAATATATGTTGAATATCTCTCTTTCGTCGGTGCTAGTCAATTTGACTCCACAGGAGGTCTGGTTTGGAAAGAAGCATTCACTTTCACATCCAAAGTCTTTGGATGTGATGCATTTTTGCATGTTCCCAAGGAAAAGAGGAGCAAGCTGGACAAGAAGCCATTCAAGTGTATTTTCATTGGATACAAAGAAGGAATGAAAGGATATGATCTATAGAATCTTGCATCAAGGATAAAAATGTACAGTCGAGATGTAGTCTTCAGAGAATTTGGAAGGAAGTCCAAGTCTGAAGAAGTTCAAATAGAGAAAAATATAGAGAAGGTGGGATTTGAATTGAGGAATGAAGAAGATGATTCTGATGAGTCGACTAAATCAAATGAAGAGGTGGAACAACTGGCCCTAGTTATAGGGAGGTATGAACAAGTAAGAAAACCAATTAGAAGATGTAGTATGCTCAACTTCCATTCTGCAGTTGTGTTAACTTCAACTAATGAGGAGCCCAAGTTGGTCAGGGAGACGGTCGACTCAATAGAGGGTAGACTATGGGAGGATGTTATGGTCGAAGAGATGGGATCCTTTCAAAATAATGAGATGTGGTATATATTTGAATTATATAGTGGAAGAAATCCCATCGGTAGCAAGTGGATATTCAAGAAAAAGATGACTATGGCAGGTCAAGTCGATAAATTCAAAGCTAGACTGGTAGAGAAAGGATATTCCCAAGTCAGAGGAGTCGACTTCCGTGAGATTTTTTCCCCTATTGCAAATTTAACTTCCATTAGAGTACTAATGTCCCTAGCTACAACATTTGATCTTGAAATAAAGAAAATGGATGTGAAGACAACATTTTTACATGGGGACCTGGAAGAATAAATCTACATGAAATAGCCTGAAGGATTTTCGAAAAAAGGCAAGAAAGGTCTAGTGTGCAAGTTGAAAAGATCCCTTTATGGTCTAAAGCAATCACCAAGGATTTGGTACCAAAATTTTGACACATACATCCATAGTTTGGGATTTGTGAGAAGCAAAGCTAATCATTATGTATATTCCAAGGAAGAAGGTGGGGGTTTCATATATGTAGCATTGTATGTCAATGACATGTTGCTTATTGGAAACAACATGGATGCATTAAAGGAGGTGAAGAAGAAGCTAGGATATCGGTGTAACGAACTTCATTCTAGGAATGGATATCAAGAGAGATTGAACAACTAGAAAGCTCTGGTTGAATCAGAAGAAGTATATTGAAACAATCTTGAATTGTTTCAACATGTAGGATTGCAAACCTATAAAGGTGTCAATTCTTGTGGGAGCAAGGCTAATTGTTGAACAGTTTCCAAAGACACGGGAAGAAATAGAGGACATGGCATGTGTTCCCTATGCAAGTGTTGTTGGTAGTCTAATGTATGTGATGGTCTACACTTGATCAGATATTTCTCATGCAGTGAGAGTGTTGAGAAGATACATGTCGACACCTGGAAAAGAGCAGTGGACAACTTCCAAGAGAGTGTTCAAGTATTTTTGTGGCACAAAATATTATGATATATTATAACAAGGAAAACTTGGAGGTGACAGTGAAGTAGATGTACATGGCTTTGTCGACGTCAACTGGGCTGGAGATTTGGATCGAATAAAGTCAACCAGTGGATATGTGTTCAATATGTTCGGTGGAGCAATCAACTGGATAACTAAGTGACAGGCGGTCATAGCCTTTTCCAATAGAAGTTGAATACATGGCAATCACTCATGGAAGCGAACAAGTAGTAGGGTTGCAAAGGTCGTGCTCAGGGATTGGGTTTGAGTAGAAATCTATGAAAATTAATTGTGACAGTCAAAGTGTAATATTCCTGGAAAAGAACCCAACTTGTCATTCCAAGACTAAGAATATTAATGTACAATACCATTTCGTGAGAGACATGGTGGAAAGCAACAAGGTGTTGTTGGATAAAGTAGACATGTTGGGAAACATAACAGACTCTTTGACTAAGTCTGTGAGTGTTGTGAAGTTATCTTGGTGAAGAGATGTAATAGGCATTGTTTCCCTGGTTTTGTGAACAAAATTTCAGGAAACTCTCAATTCAACAAAGAATACAACAAGTGGGACAATGTTGGGTTGTTATATTTTTTGCAGTGAAAGTCTAGTTGAGGTGGATCGATTGGGGGTAAAAGACGAAGGTAGAAGTGATCAACTGGGAAAAGTTGAAGTAGAAGTGATCAACAATAATTCAAAGAGGTCAACTGATGAGAGGTTGTCATGTGGTCATGTGGAAACCGACTGAAGATTGAATGGAGGCTGAATGGTAATCCAACTATTAGTCGACTCTAACAAAATCCTGAGATTCATGGGATTTGTAGCCAATGATCTACGTGGATCTGTAACCATTTTTGGGTTTAGGGTTTTGCCTACTGTAAATACTATAAATAAGGTGTGATGTCATACTGTAGGAGCTAATCAATAATAGTGGGATCAATCATTTAACAGAGGTTGTTGGTCATGTATATGTAAGCCAAAATGGTTGTAGGTTCATTCTTGTGTAAAGCAAGAGGGTATAATGTCGATTGTGTCTTAGGTGAAGACCAAGGTTAGACATGTAACCTTTTAATCGGAATGAATGAGACAACAGAAGAGAAAGACACTCAAGGACTATTGGTTTTCCCGTTTGGGTTTCCAGGGTAAAATCTCTGTGTACTGTGTTTTTTTTTGTCATTTATTTTCTAGCTTAAATCTGTCTTCCTCTCTTCTATTAGGTTTAGCATGGAATTCTATTTTCCTAACAATTTCTTGAAGCATCTAATCAATATAAAATGGAGCAATGGCCTCTTACACTATGCATAATTTCTTGAGGTGATTGGAAGCTTCTTTTTTCATGGATTCAAAATTTGTTAATTATTTCCCATCCCCTGTCATTATTACTTTGATGTTATTTCTCAATTGTTTCTCTTTAGCCTACTTCTTTTCCTAGGTAACATATCTCAAGGAAAATATCTGGACACTTCCCCTCATTAAAAGGATGGCACCCAGGGTAAACCTTAGATTCTTCAGGGCACAAGTCCAAGTCAACAAAAGGGCTCAAATTTGTTACAACAATATATTCATTAAGAGCTCAACATGTCACTTGCAAGAATAAAGCATGGGTCAGGAAGATAATATTCCTCCTCTCAAACACTCAGGCTAAACCCAATTTATAGGCCCTTTAGCCTACTTATGGAAAAAATTAGTATTTTAATCTTCGGATTGAAGCCACGAGCTTCTTGATTTTAAACACTAATGGTCCTCCTCCATTCAGTTGGCTTGACATAGTTTTCTAGTAAGTTCCCCTACTCCAATGATATTTTGGTTTGACACTTCACTATCTTTCATTGTAGTCTACAACTTGCCTAACTACTCTTCTATTGGTAATGTATCCTTATTAGGAGCCTAATATGATATGTGTGCCTAGAATTTTAGCTCTACCTTCACCAATCAAAGTTTTGGATTCCCAAACATAGGAAGAGGATCCATCAACTTGTGTCTGCCATATTCTTTGAATAATTTCCCAAACTTCTCTCGCTTGAAACCACATAGGATTGAAATGAAACAGTATGTGGCCAAGTTTTCATGGATTTTAAATACCAAGGAAATGGGCTTGTGATTAGACGTCCTTGAAGGGATGATATGGGAACTTATGTTAATATGTTTAAGAAAGAAGTCTCTATGAATTACAAACCAACCTAACCTTTATATGATATGTCCTGGACCTAGCCTTTGGTTGGTTTGGATATATTTACCTTATTTAGGAACAATATCCATAATATCCCATTATGAAACTAGGTCCTCCATTTTTTCCGAGAAAGAATCCATCGCTATTGATCCTCCTATTTTTTTCTTTTTGAGAAACAACTACATTAAAATCACCAGCCGTGATACTATTTTTTTCCATTCCCTATTCCTTCATCCCTATAAAAGAATGTTAAAAATCCACTTTCTTCCCATACTACATGATGGGTGTTCTATATGCACTAAATCCCTCAATTAAATTGTCAACCCGTGGTAAGTAAACTTAGAGTTGTAGCATTATATGTGCCAAGGGAAAAAATCTAGAGGAAATATAATCTAACTAAGGAGATGGTCTACCTGAAGGTTAATCTACTTAATAAAAGACTATCAATGAGAAAACCCTATCAAGGAACTTGAACTATTTACCCTAAGCAACTTTTAAAAAATGGATCGATGGATTGTTCCTAAAGAAAAAAATGAAAACCCTACTTTGAACAAGTTAACCTATTTAATCTAATGAGAAAAAGAAAATCATATATTTAATCTATTCAACTTAATAAGCAATAGCAACAGAAAATTAATCTAATCAAACTATTCAAATCAATGAGCAGCAGCAAGTAAGCAAGTAAACAATCAAACAACTAACCTATTAAAACTTATTTAGCAAGTAAGCTAATCAAAACTACTCAACATGTAACTAATCAAAACTATTTAGCAAGTGAACTCTATTCTTAAGATAAAACTCATAATTACTTATAATCTACAAAGGGAAATCTTAACCTATTTAATTAAAAGCATCATGACAGTATTCAAAGATTAATCAACAACTATTCTTTAGCTACAATAACAAGAAACTTCAAATATGATGATTATGTCTTCGGTGTCTTA
>WSFP011460875.1:0-18875 GCA_009831015.1 Picea engelmannii | reverse complement strand
GTCATTAAAGAGTTATTACAAAGTCCTAATAATGTTTGTACTAGAAACATGTTTACAATTTGTCAATTGTCATTAAAGAGTGGGGTTTTGAGGTAATCATGGATTTGAGGATAACCCATAATTAAGCTAGCAACAACAATCTTATTCTTAATCTTGAATTTTACTGGAAATAATGCGTCAAATGTTTTCCTTAATAAGCAGTTATATGGGCAAATAATGGATTTTAAATAACATTACACAAAGCTTTAATGAAATCCATTTTAAATCAAATTAAAATAAATTTTCACATTGAAAAATAATTATTATTGAAACTCAATGTAGAGTGCCACCTTGCTCTACCATATACCTTTGGTCCTTCCATTGCAAATATTTCCCAAACTAGGGAATTCTTAACCCAACCTATATTTTCTTTGCCCTATTTCTTCTCCATACTTAGAAAATTTTCTTGTTTTTATCTTTTGTAAAGTATACCTTGTCTTTTCCGTCACCATACTTAGTCAAATTTATCACATCACCACGGATTCGCGGGTTGGCATACTTTTCTTTATAACTCCACTATCACCAAAATGTACCTTTACTTCCACGATCCCCAATATGCACAATACTTAGAAATTTTCCTGTTTTTCCAGATCCAAATAGAGAATTCCATAATGAAGCTTGGTTAACTCATCAGTGATACTATGCAAGGAGAAATAGTGTTCCATCTGAGTAACCTAGGCTTGTGGATTCAATCCATCAAATTTGTTGACCTTGACTCTGGGGAGACGAGGGTCACGAGGTAGGGAGTTGGAATGAAAGTGTAGAGGTTGGTTGGAGTCAACATCTTCAGTAGAGAGAGGTGGGTCGGAGGAGGAAGGACCCTGGAATTTGTTCATGAATTGATTGAGAGTGGAATGGACTTCAACAATTTGGCTAGCAAGTTGGTCTTGGATGTGGCCCATTTTTGCATGAATGGTCGGAATGTCCCTATTTACTTAGGCCTAAAGGCCAGTAAGGTTAGTACTCAATTTTTGGTTGGTTTCTTCTTGGCGGGTGGGAGCCATGAGAGGATGAGGGGTGGGTCCATGGGGTAATTTTTTTTTTAAATGACATGTATCAAAATGATCAAGGCGAAAAGGGGAATCCAATGAGATAGGTCTCAAGAAAGGGTGTGGGTAGGTAAAAAAAAGGTTTAAAATGATAGGTATCACAACAATCAGGGAAAAAAGGGGGATCCAAGAAGATAGGTTTCAAATAAGGGTGCAGACAGGTAAACAAAAGTTAAAAATGATAGGTATCACAACGATCAGAGAGAAAAAGGGAATCCAATGAGATAGTTCTCAAATAAGGGTGCAGGAAGGCCCCATACTCATTTTTTTTTCACTCCGGAGTTGCACTTCGATTTGAATAATACTACAATGTCGAAATGCCCAAATTCTTAACAGGAAAAAATGTGTAGTAATTTCGCAACCCGAATGCAGGAGGCAAGGTTGCACAACAATACATCTTGTATGTTCCTTTTCTATTTTGTTTCCATCCCAAGGGTTAGGGTTTTTAGGGTGCCTACAAACAAGGGTTTTCCTTGTGTTATAGCACTTTGATATACGTGCGCAGTTGAACAGTCGTACTCGACCCAATATCTCAGGGCAACAACTTAGGAGGCTAGACTGTACCCTTATCCGTACTACCCGATTACCCAGGTACTGGAGAGTATCTTCTCGTGTGTTTTTCTTGGTGGCACTATAGTAGTTAGGCAGTCGATTGATTGATCTATGGCTGGTTTCATGATACCTAGGAGGGCTCGCAATATACTAGAGGTACTTGGAAGCACAAATCCGTATATAGGTGTTGTCTAATGCGCTACCTCTCGAAGGGGTACCAACAGGGGTTACAAGGGTGTCCAACAATGTGAGATTAAAAACCTCTTGTATTTCTTATGTGCATGCTTTCCTGACCAGGGATTTATGTGCTGAACGACAAATCATTGTAGTGTAAAGACGCCCAAACACGTCTCTACCTTGGAAAAAAAATTTAACCAACAATTCCTACCAAGGAAAGTGCTCTGATACCACTTGTTATGCACCTAGTTATGTGATATTAAGCATAAATAAGAATATAACAAAAATTACCAACAAAACAACATAATGTAGATAATACAACACAAAAAATGATACCTTTTATTGAAATGAGAGCAATGTTCACTTGCCTCTTCGAGGGGGAAGCCTCCAGCAGAGCAATGCTCTATTACAATGATTCTCAAGAGAAAGATTTATCATACCTCCTACTCTTATTTATACTAATTATATCTTCTAAAGAACATTCTGGAGGAAGATCTTTCTAGAAGCAAAAGCTTCTATTAGGTCTTCTTACATTGACTTGTTCATATTTATTAAAGAGACCTTATTAACTAATGTCGGCCTTTATTACATGGAAAATACATTATTCTATCTATCTGAGGGGTTAGGGAGGTTAGGTACCTAGCATTAAGTCATGAATCAATGTAACTATTAAGATTAAAGAGAATATGAGTCGTCGGATCACTCTATGTCAAGACATATTGTGACGGTCAGATTTCTTAACTACAAATGCATACTAATGCATATTAAATGAACACACTTTTACTTAACAACACATTAGACCAATTTGATCTTAAATAAATCCTAAGTGTCTAAATATCCTATCATCCTCCCTTAAGAACAACTTGGGATAGGATTGAAGGATTTACAAAGGCGACACAATAGGAGAAGCAAGGAGGAATTAGAGCCTATCCCCTCTTAATGAAAACTTCCTGAACTCCTAACATAGATCAATGTTTGGAAAACTTCACTTCTATAAGAAATTTTGTGAAAATGTCTGCAACTTGATCTTTTGTAGGGCAGAAGAGCACTTTAATAACTCAATCATGAATGAGATTTCATATGAAGTGCATGTGTAGCTCAATGTGTTTTCTGCATTGATGTTGATCAGGGTCTTTGGTGAGCTCGATGGCACTCTGATTGTCGCACCAAAGGGTGGTCAGATGTTGTTGTTGGAAGCCAAACTCTGAAAGGATATTTCAAATCCACATGACTTCTTGACTTGCATTAACCATTGTTCGATACTCTGATTCTACTAAAGAAAGAGCAATAGCTTGTTGTTTATTATAGGCCCAAGTGATAGGTCCTGAACCGAGATTGAAAACATAACCTGTAGTAGTCTTTCAATCATCAGGGTCTCTAGACCAATCTGAATCAATGAATCCAACCAATAAAGGAATCCCCCATGAACTGTAATGTATCCTGAACTGAACTATATCTTAGACATATTGAAGTATCATTTTAGCTTATTTCTAGTGGGTTTGATGGGGTGTTTTCATGTACCGAGTAACAAGACCAGCAACAAAGGAAATATCAGGACGGGTATGAGTCAAGTATAAGAGGCTACCAACTAACTGATGGTACAAAGTGGCATCAACTTCGGGAGAAGTACAGGTGGCAACAAGTTTGACTCCACACTAGAAGGGAGAAGGGGATGGTTTAGAGTCTTCCATGCGAAAGCGATGAAGAAGGTCACAAGCATAGTTAGACTAGGAAAGAAAAATTCCTTCCCTAGTTTGCAAAACATGGAGGCCAAGAAAATAGTGCAAATAGCCTAAGTCGGTCATTTCAAATCTCTTCTTAAGGTAAAGTTTTGGGTCACTACCAGTGAGGATAAGGTCATCAACATAAAGAACGAGGATGATGAGATGAATTTCTACTTTCTTGGTATAGACATTAGGATCAGAATGACATCTAGAAAAGTTGATATCAAGAAGAAAGTTCTCCATTTTGACATACCAAGTTCGAGCAACTTGCTTAAGACCATAAATATATTTCTTAAGGAAACAAACAAGGCTCGAGTCATTCTGGACATAGCCAAGAGGTTGTTCCATCTAGATTTATTCTTGCAAATCCCCATGCAAGAAGGTGAATTTGACATCCATCTAATGAACCTCCCATTTATGTGAGGCTGCAAGAGCTAGAACAAGGCAGATGGAATTCATTTTGGATACAGGGGCGAAGGTTTCATTATAGTCAATCACTTCAACTTGGGAGAATCCTTTGGAAACTAACTGGTCCTTATGTCTTTCAACACTTCCATCTAATGCATACTTAGTTCTATAGACCCATTTACATCTAACAAGTTTTTTTCCTTTCGGAAGAGGTACAAGATTCCAAGTATCATTTTCCATTAAAGAACGATCCTCTTCATTCATTGTTGTATACCAATATGGATGACCTCAAGCTTCTGCAAACGTTTATGAATCATGAGTCTCTAAAACTTGAGCCAAAAGAGAAGATGATCGATGGAACTGTGAACTTGTCTCATGTTTATCTGAAGGATCGCCGACAAGATCACCAATTGCTTCTCATGTTGAACAAACCCATCTAGGAAGAGGTGGTGCTTGTTTAGGTTCATGTTCAATGGACTCATTTGGAGGAAGGTGAGCAGACGGAGGTGGATTTTCATCCTCACTGTCATCATTTGAAGAAGAAGAAACATAATAGGAACAAAATATGGCACAAATGCTTAAGATGGCTCGCATGCCAAAGAAGGCACATACGTCAAATTAGGCTTGCATGCCAAGATATTTTCATCAAATTTAACATCTCTTCAAATAATAATTTCATTTGATTGAGGTTGAAGAAGTTTGTAACCTTTGACATCTTTAGAATAACCCACAAAAATACACTTCTCACTTTTACGTTGTAAAGCTTTCCTTTTCTCATCAAGAATGTGAGCCCATACTACACTGTGAAATACACGAAAGTGGATTATATTTGGCATAATTTTATTCCATGATACTTCTGGTGTTATGTTTTTAAGAGCCTTTGTGGGAGAGCAATTTACTATGTAATTTTCACAGCAGATGGCTTTCTCCCAATAGTTTAGACTTAATCCCTTAGATTGGATCATACAATTAGCCATTTTTTTTAATGTGCAATTATTTCTCTCAACAGCATGATTTTGTTGTGGTGTATATGGAACAATGTGTTTCATTTGGATGCCTTGTGAAGTGCAGTAACTTGTAAAATTATTGTTCACATATTCCCCTCCATTATCTTTTTTTAACCTTCGAAGTTGATGTCTAGATTGTTTTTCTACAAGGGTCTTGTAGGACAAAAACTTGTCAAAATATTCGCTCTTTAGTTGTAAGAAGTAAGCCCAAGTGCATTTGGAAAATTCATCAATGAAAATTAAGAAATATTTGCACACAGGAAAAGGAGAAGAAAGTGGACCTCACAAATCACCATGAACAACTTGCAAAGGGGTCGAGGCATGCCAAGAGACACGTTTTTCAAAATTGTCAAGGTGATGTTTTCCGAGAACACAACCGGCATAAACACCATCTATAAAGGAAACAAGAGGAAGACCAGTCACCATTTGTTGATTAAATAGTGTTGCAATGAACGATAGTTTAGATGACCAAACCACTCATACCAAATTTTTCTCAAGTCATCATTATGAGCAACAAAAACTGATGGAAAAGATGATGACCCAAAGTTGTCAAATTTGTACAACATGGTAATATCATCAACAATTATGGAGTTGAAAGAACATGCTTAGGGTATTTTAAATAATTAATTACAACTTGGTGAGGTGAGAACTCTACGGTTTTACCTTCACCTGAATGAGCAATCTGATATACTAATAGAAGGTTGTAGGAAAGACCTGGAACACATAATACATCATTGAAATGACCATTATCTACCTGAATGACCCTACAACACTAAGATATCTATCATCACCAACAAATATTTTCTTGGTGTTACATTCATTTAGAGAAGAAAATATGGCTTTATCCTTAGCCATATGATAAGATGATTCAAAATCAATAAACCACTCATTAGAAGAAGAAGTAGAAGTTGCATTGAAGGAGAAACCAGAAGCAGAAAGTGCATGTCCATGAGAAGAAGAATAAGAATCAATATCGATATTGTGCTTCTTCATCACATCTTCGAAGGTTTCCATCTTATTAAAACATTTGGACTCCACATGACCATCTTTCCCACAAAATTTGCAATGTCTGTCACCAATATTCTTACTTTTAGATTTTTCTTAGCAGAAGTTGGATGAGAGGGTTTGGGACCCTTGTTTTTCTTATTGTTGTGGCGAGGATGTTACTTCTTGGGAATATTGTATTTATCTTTCTATTGGGTCATTAAGTCTTTGTTGGATGTACTTGCAGTGCTAATCAATCCAAGTTGCAGAAGCTTATCTTGCTCTCAAATCAAAGCATCACAAAAGGACTGAAGAGAGGATTTTTTATAAGCACTCCCTAGAGCTTCTCTAGTGGCATAAAAGGTATATACAAAAATAGAATATGCACTTCCTAGCTTAGCAAGAATGACATATATGCATCGATCTTCCATTAGATCTAGTTCACATTCTATACGCAAAAGTCTAAGTGTTTTAAACTTAGACAAGTAATCTACAATGCAAGGAAAATCATTTGTACTTAAAGTCATTAACTGATTTTCCAATTGGAGAGCTTGAATAATATGGTGTTTACCAAATACATCTGCAAGATTTTTCCAAGATTTATTGGGGGCATCAAGTCCTTGAAGGTGAAACCTTAAATCAAGAGAGATGGACATTTCAATTAGTCCACGTGCTTCACAATTCCTATCAACCCATTTGGCATACTTGTCATCGCCAGTGGGTTCTTGTTCTTTTCCCAAGGTAATATGGTACAATCATTTACTTATTAATACATCCTCTGATCCAAAAAGATTTTTTAACGACAATGTTTGAGTTTTAAAGCATGAGTTATTTTTACCATTTAGGAAACTAATGAAAGAGGAAGAATTAAAGAGGAAACATAGAAGCCATTAAGAAATATACAGTTCTGGAAATAAGCATAAACAACAAAAAACCATAACAAGAGAAGTTGATAACAGAGTTCGACAATGTTGCCTATGTCTCCAGGCCTTTGTCTCAGTGTGTGAGGCTTTCTTATTTCTTTTCGAAGCTTTAAAATTACATCATAACAGTGCCAAAAGGATTATAAATTGATCTGTTCGTGTTCTACCCAGATCTCAAGAACCCAACAAAACTGACGGCACTGAAAATGGATGAACGAAGCTCCCATAAATGGCCCACAAAGGTGCTCTCCTCAATGGCTTCCTTGCATAAAACTAGCTTTGTCTTGGAAATTCTTCAACATTTCTCTGTTCTGAACCTCCTCCTTGGCTTAAAGAACCTCTGGTTTATATAGACTTGAAGTGGGTAACAACCTCCCAACTTCTCCCCAAGATTTGGCCTTAAAAAGGGCCCAAGATCCTCCAAAAATGACCAAAATCCCCTCAAACATGCTTAAAAGCAATAAAAGATTATACAATAATGTTAAAAACCCACTTTTTGGCATAAATTAGGGGCACAACCCCCAAAATCTGGGCTCCTGGTCACTTGGGCGCCTCCATGTGGCCTCGAGCTGGTGCGTTGGTCTTTAGCCCCCCCGATCTCGGCCCTGGTCATATGTTGAAAGGCCATATGGCCTGGTTCTACATCCTCCATGCACTAATATAGTTACAACCCTAAGTTGTTAGTCCCCAGCCTTAACGCCTTGGTCGATGGTCTAGCCTGTCCGACCGGGCACTGAGGCTAGACTTTCGCACCAACTGTAAAAGGACTAGGTCAGATAGTAGTGGTCCTATGTTATAGCACCCATGCTAACCAAACTGTAACAGATCCCGCACCAAAGGAATAGGCTAGGTCACATGGTGTGGTTGTATGTTGTGGCATTGAACCTGGGCTATATCCAACACATCATTCCAGCACGCCAATGGATAAGAGTATGGGTCATATGTGACCGGTCATGTTATACATCGGGGCTGGGGCTAGGCCCCAACCCTTACTCTACCCAATGAAAACTGCATTCAAACTTAAATATATGTGGTGTCGTATGTTGTTAAGACCCATCGTGTAGGCGGGCTGGTAACCCGACCTACATGAAGACTTTGGCGCCCATGGAGGTCACGGGTTCAACCCCCATGGACCCTCCATAATTTTTCCCAAAACAACTAATAAATCGACCAATGGAGGGGTGCCATGTGGCACCATACTATTCGCCAAATAATTGCCACGTGTCCGAGCTTGATTTGACCACGTCTACCACATGTCTGCCCTGTCAGCGTGCTGACTATACCTACCATGTAAGCCCGTGCCACGTGTCACCCTTGCAGTGGTGCCATGTGTCATGATCTGACTCGTCCACATCTACACCTGCCCACGTCAGCACCAACGCACCCTGCTACATCATTTGTATGGCCATACAACCTGTACAATCATCTTCCACATCAACACTGTACGGATTGTACAACCAACATTTTTTTTTGCCTATTTAGAAAAACAAACAGACCGTGATATCTTTCGCTTACAACGTCTGTTTGAGCCCGTTCAAGTTATGTTGGGTTCGTATCGACAAGGCTTACGCACACGTCCATTTTGAAGCCATTCCGAGCACTTTGATTTTTAGGCCTTCCTAAACCCATTTTGGTTCCTGGATCCATTATGGATCACGCCTCCCCACTAAAGACCTTTTGGTCCTCCAAAAAGATACTAACCAATCATTAAGTGCAGGATAGGCCACCCCACTTGTTCTCTGTCTTTCAACTCTGTCCTGTACACCTGTCTCATCAAGATCAACTGTAAAACAATCATGATAAATGACAACATATTGTTAGCCACTTGTACTCTGTCACATCTTACTAAAGCCACTATCATCCATGTTGACAACATTACTAATGATAACATTAGAAATATGACTACAAATGAGCTAATATGTTTGTAACACTTTCACGACATTAGCTTATCTTGAAGCAAAGTGTGATTGATCTTCCATTCTACAATCATCTCATGTTCTTGCTTAAGATCAATTATTTGATTTGAAACAATTATAGGCATGTTGCTTGCATGAGATGGCTTTCTTAATTGTTCCATTGTTTGAAGAGATTGATTTGCTTTTAAATGATGAGAATGTACAACATATTCTTTTCCTGGTTTGATTAAGTGATATTGATTATGTTCCATGTAGAAGATTGCTTTGTGATCATACAAATAAGGACTACCTAAGACCATTCCACATTCAATGAGTAGCACCACATCACATGTTACCTCACATGTTACCGCCTGGTGGAAGGGATACTCGACATGTATTCCATTGATATGGATTCCCAGGGCTTGTCAGGAGTAGGCAGAGGAGTGTACAAGCCTTGTTTCTTGATGGTCGATTTGGCAATAATGCAGGTAGTGCAGGACCGAATATACTTGTTGACACACTGTCAAATTTTCAACCAATAGAAATGTCATTGCAGCATTGCCACTGTCTTTTCCATGCCAAAGTGTCATGCCACCCGATTGTAGTGGGCTTCCAAAATCTGCTTTGCTCGCTTGCTTGATGGAACGTAGAGATGGACCAGATGGCACAACATCCTGTCCTGAATATGGAAATTATTGACAGCTGTGTTGGCGCCCAACATCTTGTAGCTGTTGGAAAAGTTCCTTCAACGCCTTCCTATAGCAACAGACACATATTCATCAAGCAACCACTTTGGAGGAACCTCTCCCTTCAAGGTACAAGTTAATTTTTATATTCTCGTATTTAAAGGTCAGATAGATGTGAATTCCTTAGAAAAATTGTTAAATATGTTGGAAGGTTATTTCTCTATTCACAATTTTTCTGACAGCGAAAAGATCACCTTCGCACTCCCCAAGGATCTCCCCCATGTCAAACATTGGTGGGAAACTTACTGGGAGAAAAGTTCCATAAATGAATCTAGAATATATGGGGTTGAGCCCACTTGATTTTTTTTGTGGATGCGGTCAAGGAACAATATTACCCTATTGATAACTATGAATACCAATACATGAGATGGACCACACTGCGGCAAGAGAAGATCCAAAAAGTGTTGGAGTTCACAAATACTTTCCATACCTTGCGCATCAAGTTGGGTATTAAATATTTCGAGGGACATTTGGTTCTGAAATACCGCGGGGATCTGCATAGGTACATCCAAACTGAAATGGATTTCCTAAACATCTCATCATTCTTCTTATCGATGTGTTCTCAAAATTGAGTAGAAATTTAGGCACCAGAATGAATGGGAGTTCAGGTCTGCAAATCCGCAACAACCAAAGCATGATAAATACAACCCTAACAAAAAACCATTCAAAGACACAGGAAAATAAGGGTAAAGGAAATACGAATAATGACACTGGGAAGTGGTGTGACTTACACAAAATCCCCTGGCACAACATCGATGAATGTCACTTGAAATAGTCATTGGTGGCCGAGATCAGAGATAAGGAGTCAAAACTTGATTCAGAATCTGATCCAGAAATTAATGAAAAATATAGATCATCGACACAGACCCCACTTCTATTGTCATGACCGCAACAATTCAACCAGAAGAACCAATAGATCCTCAAGAGGGGGAGCACCTCTTCCATTCACATATGTGGGTGAAGGGGACCCCATTTCATTTCATTGTTGATAGCGACATCCAGAAGAACCTCATCTCAACCGAGGTTGTCAAACAGTTGGGGTTGTCAACAACACCACACCTGTAGCCATACAACATTGGGTGGCTTCACCAGGGACGAGATCTCTGTGTCATCCAACAGTGTTGCCTATCCTATGGCATCCAATCCTTCAAGGATGAGGTAGTGTGTGACGTTTCCCCTCTTGATTTCTATGATGTTGTTTTGGGCCAACCATATATGTGGAAAAACCATGTTGTTTATGAGTCTCTACCCTGTAGTGCCATTATTACTCCGGGGGGTCAACTCTACAGGATACCATAGGTAGTTCTGACTACTGTTCCACCAAAACAGTGCTGCAAGGTAATCTCTCACATTGCAAAATTCAGCTCTTCATATTATGTTCAAAGGATGCACAGAAGGCCACTGCAACCACTGTAGCCTCAACACCTTCTATCCAACATAAGTAGATTGCAGAAGAGAAAGAAGATATTGTTTCTTCACCTACGATGGTGCCTACACAATGTCTCGTCAAGCTCAGAGACAACCGGTTGGTGGAACATATTCAACCCCACAAGCAACAGGTTCGTGACATCCTTCCACACACCAAGCAACAAAACTTCTCCAGCAAATGCTTTCCCCTCTTCCCTGGGCACTTAACGCAATGGAGACCATTGCTTCCTAATGGGGGAGGGCTGATCCAGGTGGATATTGGTGGCCACCCACCTATTCCAAATTCCAACTGGCTCATCTTGACAGTTTTCAGTTCAACACGTTTCTCTGTAATGAGGACATTTCTTTGTAATTATGGGTTCTACACTTTTGGGGTTGTCCCGAATCCCTACACAACATCTAGGTGGATAATGGTGGTCACCCACCTATTCCAACTGGCTTATTTTGGAATTTTTCATGTCATTACATCTTTTTGTACTTCTGGGGCCATTTTGGGGCCCTAAACAACGTTTTCTTGGATTTCGGCAGTCAAGCTAAAAATAGAGTTAGATTTAGATGACATAATGTGTAGTTCTTGAAAATACCTTTCCAACGGGCTATCACACGCCTAAAACGATGATCGTATGCAAAAGTTACGACCTTGGAAAGTTGATGTACTAACTTACCCCAACGGGGCCCACATGACTTTTGGCGCTTCATCTCCTAGGGTTAGGTTTTTTGGATGTCTAGGGTTTAGGCATTCATGTTTATTATAAAAAGGCCTTTAGAGTCTCATTGTACTCATCTTCTTGCGAATGAGAGTAGCTGTCACATCTCTTCTCAGAGATAAGCTCCTACCATTCTAGCGAGTCTTTCACTCTGTATTTTTACAGTGTCTGCACATTTCTTTCATTAATAGAAATCACGTATTACTGTATTTCTCTGTTTCTGGTAATATTTATGTGCACTTCATTGTAATATCTCTGCTTTCATTTCCTTCCGAAAATCATCTCTATCAACTAGATAGTTAATGTATAAGAATAAGTTAAACAACATGGAAGACAAGAGGTTTCCTAAAATTGCTTCAAAATTGAGTCGTAACCACCATCGACTCAAGCGAGGATGGCATAAAGATGCCCAGTCTTGGCTAAACTATTGGGGAATCGTGGAAGAAACCATTTTGCAGAATAAAGATACTATTAAAAATATCATCAAATCAAAATTTAAGGAGAAAATGTGGTGTGATAAAGAGTTAGAAGAAAAAAGAAAATTAAGGTATTATAAGAATGTAATCAACCTTAATCTAGAAGATCAAAATTATCTATCTATTTTGACGACTGTAAAGAAAAAAATAAGCATTGCTAAGATAATAACAAATTCTCACGAGCTCCATAGTGAAACTGGGCGTTGGTCAATTCCTAAAATGTCATAGGATGAAAGAGTGTGTCACCTTTGTGACACTAAGAAGGTTGAAGATGAAAAACATTTTCTCTTAGATTGTCCACCCTATATCCAGATTGGATCTTATCTTCAAAATATTTGTCACACTACCAACTTTCCTAACATCTTAACTCAATAAAACTACGGTGACATTGAAAAGCTTTTCTTATGTTTTTGGAGCATAAAAACAAAATTCTAAAAAATCACAAGTAATCTCTTACCCACTTAAAGTCCGTTAATCATCATCATCATCATTATCCTATCAATATTAAAGATATTAATATTAAAATATTTATTATTATTTTTATATTAATGTCAAAATATTAATATTATAATAATATTTATTGATAATAATAATGATCAATGTTTATAAAGAATATTTTTAAAATACATTTTAAATTTTATTTTAAATGATATAAACATCTTATAAAAAAAAATACATTAATATACCATAAACATATTTAACATAATTATTATCTATTAATTAATTATTAATATATTTAATTATAATTATGAATCCATTAAAAATATTTAATTATAATTATCGATCCATTTAAAGTAATGATATTTTTGAACTTCATTCACGTCTAACATTTTGAAGACTTTATATTTCAATTCGAAGACTTTATACTTCAATTCTTTATTATTCTTTTATATTAATGTCAAAATATTAATGTTATAATAATATTTATTTATAATAATAATTATCAATTTTTATAAAGAATATTTAAAAAAATTTATTTTAAATGAAATAAACATTTTATAAAAAAATACATTAATATACCATTAACATAATTATTATAATTATTATATATTAATTATATATTAATATATTTAATTATAATTATAAATCCATTTAAAATATTTAATTATAATTATCAATACATTTAAAGTAATGATATTTTTGAACTTCATTCACGTCTAACATTTTGAAGACTTTATACTTCAATTCGAAGTATAAATGCAAAAAACACATATATCCACACACATATATATGATAAAGATTGTTGAAAACTTTATACTTCAATTCGAAGTATAAATGCAAGAAACACATACATACATCCATATATATACATACATACATCCATATATATATATGATAAAGATTTAAAATGATTCCATTTATAAAGCTGTCTAACCTAACTTTATGATGCATATAGGCCGAGTCCTCTCCATTAAGACACCACTGCTAGCTCATTATCGCTGACCCACTGGATCACCGAACTTATTAATGCATGAGACATGTCTTTTTTATATCATCATGGCAGAGATTAACAGTTTAATGGATGATATATTATGGTTAATGGTGTAGTATAAATAATTTTTTTGGTTTGATTTTATTTTAAATTATTTGGTGAGGAATGGTTGGATTTGAATGGTTACGTTTGTAAAATCTGAGTGTCCAGAAATTTTTCAGAAATTTATACATTCAGAAATACAATTTATACATTCAGAAATACAATTTAAATAACACAAAATAATTATTTTATCTAAATTTATATCATTCAGACAAAAAAAACCAAAAAATAAAAAAATAAAACATTTAACCAAGTCCATAAAATTATTTAAAAAAAAAATTTACCAGTAAAAACTTTGGTAGAAATTGAAATATTTAAAAATTAAAATTTTCCTATAATTGCTTAAATAAATGATATAATGTGCTGTGGCTGGTCATGAAAGGGAAAAAGGTTTTTAAAAAAGGCATCAGCTCCTGCTGGATGAGGATGGTTGCCGGAGCAAATACAGGCTGGCCGGTGGAATTGGTCCAGCTTTAACTCACAAGGTATTTTCCTCTGGGATGCAAGACCCAGACATAGGCATTTTAAAGTGATTGGCTGTGGAAGTTGTGTGTTGTTAATTTGTTATTGTTATTATAATAATAATAATAATTTATTTTTAAGGTCACTGGTCAAGCCAGCACACCAAATTGGTGTATGAGATTCTTTGTTTGTGGGACAAGGACCTCTTTCAGCTCAGCGATTTGACTAGTAATACCCTACCCCTCTTGGGAGGTTGCTGTTCCCATGGTTAAAAAAAAAATACCCTACCCCTCTAGGTTTGAACGTATGACTTTTTAAGAGGAAACACATGTTCTCCATTACTTCTTTTATTGCATTGCTCTCATGTGTTTGCATCCTTTCATTTATTGTTTGCAAATAGAAAGCATACACACAGAATCAATGGCGTCCAGCTTGGAGAGTGGAAGGGCTACTGTGATGATGCTGCCGTCTCTGGGTCAGGGTCATCTCATCCCCTTCATGCACCTCGCCATGAAATTGGCTGCCAAGGGCCTCACTGTTACCTTCGTTGTCACTTTTCATCACATGCCATCTCTGACTAGCAAGGTGAAGGCTGCGAGGGAAAGAGGGCTGGACATCCACTTGGTGGAAATGGAGATCCCCACAGACCAACTGGCCCTCGGCATGGTCACGAGCAACAGCGTGCAGTGGCATAAGCTGCCCCCTTTACACATGGCCAACGAGAGTTTGCAGCGTCCTTTCCACCGCTTCCTTCACCGATTTCTGGGAGGAGAAATAAGCAGTACCAGTTCCCTTGCCCCACCGGTCTGCCTTATCGCCGATTTCCTCCTCGGCTGGGCCTCCACCGTCGCCAAAAAATTCGACATCCCGAGAGTGTGCTTCGACACCTGCGGCATGTTCGCAGAGTCAGTCCACCAGATCGTGTGGGAGGCTTTGCCTCGCAATCTGCCGCGCACCGCCTCCGGTCGATATGTTGTCCCGGGGCTTCCGAAGGAAGTTTGTCTCACCCGCCTTCAGATGCTGCCGGAGCTGCCGGAGGCGACGGCCGAGAGCGCGAGGTGTCCGTTCTGGAAGGGGCAGAGACAAGGCAACCAGCAGAGCTGGAGAACCATCGTGAACACCTTCTACGAGCTTGAGGCGGAGTTTGTGGAGCATTTTCAAAAGCTTAACGGCACTGTCAGGACAATCGGCCCCCTGCTCCCTCCCGAGGCGTTTGAGGACCGACCCTGCAGGATTGCCCCGGCGCTCCAGATGGGGTTCAATAAGGAGGAAGACATGTGCCTGGAGTGGCTTGACGCGCAGGCGGAGGCGACCGTGCTTTACATTTCTTTCGGCAGCGAGAATTCCATATCGATCGCTCAGATGGAGGAGCTGGCGATGGGTTTGGAGGCGAGCGGGGTTAAGTTCTTGTGGGTTCTGCGGAGGCCGTCGGACGCCGGATCGAAAGCGTTCTCGTCGGTCCTTGACTTTCTGCCCGAGGGATTCCACGGTCGGGTGGTGAAGAGAGGGCAAGGATTAATCATTCTGGGTTGGGCGCCGCAGTTGAGCATTTTGGCACATCCTGCCACCGGTGGCTTTTTGTCTCACTGCGGATGGAACGCGGTGCTGGAGACTACAACGATGGGCGTTCCCATGATCGCTTGGCCGCTATATGCAGAGCAGCACTTCAACTCAAAGTTTGTGGTGGATGAGATCCAGATAGCACTGGAGGCACCCCAGAGAATCGAACAGAACTGGCTGGTCACGAGAGATGATGTGGAAAGAATTGTTAAAGTGTTAATGGCGGAAGAAGAGGGCAAAAAATTAAGAAAAAGAGTAACAGAATTAAAGGCGGCTGCGAAAGCGGCGGTGGCCGAAGGAGGATCTTCCCACAAGAATTTTGAACTCTTCGTCTCGGAAATCATGTCTCTGCACCGACCTGGAGAATTCCAACAAATGTAATATTTATTACTGTAACGGACTATTTTGCATCACTTTAAGCTTTCTTTCGTAAAGATTAACCAGATGCCGGATGTTAATATTTTTAAATATTTGGAAATTAGAATAATTACACCAATAGGCGTCTACAATCATTTGGTTGTAGAATATTTTTTCTTAAATGTGATTATTTAGTACTCTCTAAATATTTAGTCGTGTGGAGTAAATGTAGCGATGAAATGTGTCGCGGGTTAATCTCCTGCTCTTACGGATAAAAGCGTTATTTCTTTTCCGCCGAATCAGAGTCTTTTAATCATTCTCCGTGATTAATCATTTTGCCACGTTAATCGTTCC
This sequence comes from Picea engelmannii, assembly GCA_009831015.1. NCBI lineage: Eukaryota > Viridiplantae > Streptophyta > Pinopsida > Pinales > Pinaceae > Picea > Picea engelmannii. The sequence goes on along the minus strand of WSFP011460875.1, from coordinate 2,493 downwards.
ACCTGATTAATCGTTCTGCCACGTTAGTCGCTCATCCTCATTAATCGTTCCGCCACGTAGTGAAGGTTTCTTTTCCCGGCCACCATGTGCGCCCACTGTTCCCATATTTCCAGTATGGTGGCATGACAACTTTAGTGGATAATAATATTATTACATTTAACAACTTCTGACCATAATATTACATTTATTAACGGACTGGAACGGACTATTACATTTATTAACTATGACGTACTATGGTGGCATGACGTTCTATTTTTTTTTTTTTGGGTAGTTTTCTTGTGATTTTTTTTTGTTTGATTTTGTCTTATATTTAGTGAGGAATAGTTGGATTTGCAGATTTGAGTGACTAAATTAGTATAATCCAAGTGTTTCAAGGGTTTTTCAGCAGACAGTATTCATAAATGCAATTTAAATAACAAAAATATCAATTTTATCTAGATATATATGATTCGGGTCAAAAAATCCAAAAGATAATATTATCCAGATTTACATCATCTGATTCCCGCCAAAAAATCCAAAAGGTAGTACATTAAATGACATTTTTCCCCCAAAAAATCCAAAAGGTAGAATATTAAATGGCATTTTTAAATGTATAAATAGAGATGGACTTATCACAAGGGCCCAACATATATTAGACCAACATATCCACTTATGAAAATTAAATCCAGGCGAAGACGATAATAAACATGCTACCCAACCACCCAAACTAAAAACCCTAGACAACAATATAAATATTTCTGATTAAAAACCCAGAATATCATTAATCTTTACCATTAAATCACGTTTGGGTTATTTTATGGGCGATCTTTTTATGTTGGTCAATTTGACCATAATATGCTTTTCAGGGAATCATATCCAGATTTTTCTAGATACTAAAATCTGAATATTATGGTCAGAAGGTTAAATCTTTTTATGTGGGTCAATTTGACCATAATATGCATTTCAGGCAATCATATCCAGATTTTTCTGGATATTAAAATCTGAATACTATGTTCAGAATGTTAAAATCTGGATATGATTCCCGGAAAAGCATATTATGGTCAAATTGACCAACATAAAAAAAGATTGTCATTGCCAATCCAAATAGGCCAAACGTGATTTAATAGCAAACGTTGATGACATTTTGAGGCTCTAACAACAAGAATCAACCCAATGTTGAAATGAAGGCCATTGTTGAAATATTGCATGGTAGTTGAAATATATTATATTAGCTTGGTGCGTATGGTAGGTTGGGTTTTATAAGTTTTGTTAAAAACGATAGGAAGACATTATTGGTAGAAAAAGTGGCGTTCTTTCATTTGTTGGCATTGGTTGGAATGCAACAAAGTCATCTTCGAGAGTGATCGTTAAGCAATTCTAGGGTTATACAACAAGTAACACTGCTTGGGTGTTTACTCCTGATTTTAAAGGAAGACATGTTAGCTAGCCAACAAAGTGGAGTTGGAGGTGTCATTAGGATCAACGATCATATTGTTTTTTAGTGGACCTTCAATTGTGGGCAGGGTACTAACACTAACACTGAGCTACTGGGTGTTTGGGCTTTACTAACTCTTGCATCTTGTTTACATATCCTAGATCTACAAGTATTTGGGGACTCCAAGATTATCATTAATTGGCTAAATAAAAAAGGTAATCTGCAGGTAATCACATTGGAGTGTTGGAAAGACAGGGTCAAAGAACTTTGCAAAGTTTTCAGATCATTATGTTTCACACACATATATAGATCACAATAAGTAGGCCGATGGTTTATCCAAGAGGGCTTTGCAGAACCAAGAAGGAAAAATCTACTACAACCAATTGGAAGAGGGGCAAGAGGGCCCCACCATGATCATGAATCTTCTATGATGTAAATTACCTCGGATTAGTTGATTGAGAGTTATTTTTGGTATATATATCCCCAGGGATGTGGGAAAGCTTTTGGTGTATCTCGAGAGTCTTAGTATTCAGTTACTTGAGTAGCTTGTGGGTTAATTTGTGTTTTTTTTATTAGTCACAGTTTTATTTCTAGGTTTTTACCTCTTTGTTTGGAGGGAGCGAGGTACATCAAAATTATTTTACTTATGATCTTACCTTTGTATGACAAGTCTGAAAATATTATATCAATATATAAGACCAATTTTATGTTGGAAAAGGTAGAAAAAGTAGTGATGTTTAAATGTTTTATGTTTTGGTTTTAATATGAACAAAATCACATTTTTCTATTATTTAAATTGCATTTTTGAAAGGATAAATGGGTTCAGTGTGCTTAAAAACTAAACTCTTGGGGAACTCAGATTATATAGACTTAGCTACTCAAATCTGTCGATGAAACAATTTCTGGCCAAGTAAACTTAAAGAGAAAATATCCCCCAAAAAATCAAAACATACAATGTTAGACTATGATGGAAGGAATGACATACTTGTAAAGAAATCACTCATAAACTTGAAATTTTAAAGTATTAAACAATATAAGGGTAGGACTTTTTGAAATCTATAACTTCTTCTATAATCATT
>ML874799.1:6171-18875 GCA_009831015.1 Picea engelmannii | reverse complement strand
GACTGCTTATGTTTTGTTGACTTTGACAAGTTTATCAAAATGCATGTGACCCATTCTTCTTTTCCATAGCCAAATTTCATATTCCTTTCCTAGACAACACTTTTCATTTCCAATTTCACTTAACACATATATGTTATTTGAAGTTCTTGCAGTTGTACTGACCAATTTTCCTAAACCTTCTCTTCTTATCTCACACTTTTGTGAATCAAAAGTAACTTTATGACCTTCATCACACATTTGAGTCACACTTAGAAGATTATGTTTCATATCTTCTACCAGTAGAACATTTTGTGCCTTTTATTCTTGTTCCCAATTCAGACTGTGACTTCTCCAATGATTTTGGCTGAATTATCATTTCTGAAGGAGATTGATCCATTTGTTTTCTTTTGCAATGTAAGAAATTTGTCTCTATCACCTTTCATATTTTTTGAACACCCATTGTCAACATACCAACCGTGTTTCTTCTGCTTAGCTTGTAGAGCGACTGTGCATTCTTCATTGCTATATTGATCTTGCTTTCTTATCCATGTCATTTTCTGAGGTTCTTGTCTGTGACTGTTGTTATTATGTTGAGGTTCTCTAGGAGGGACTGTCATTCAACAATTTTTGGCCACGTGTCCAAAATTGTTACATTTGTAACATTCCACTTCAATGCTCAAAGATTCAAACCCGTTGTAACTTCTTCTTTGTGTTTCACTAGGTCTTTTTGAGTAACCCCTTTGTGTATGACTCTCAAATTTGTTGTTCATGTTGTTAGCTTTGCAATTCACAACTTTATGTCCAAAATTATTACATGCATAAAATAAACCAAAAAATATAGTTTGATACCTGGAAGTTGAAGATCTTCTGAAAGAAGGTGCTGTTATGAATCCTTCTTCTTCTTGAGGCCTATCTGTCTATTGCTAATTCTGAAATCTGAATCTTCTCGGTGGAAGAGTGTCCCTGTAATCTTCCTTGTACATCTTCCTATCCCCTTTGATTTTTTCTATATAGATTTTTTGATTTGTTTCTTGCTTTGTTGTTTTGGAGCTTGATCCCTTTTCTGTCTGATTGTATCCAAGTCCATACTTGTCAAGATGAGATTGTTGACTACTGATAATGTAATCCATAACTTTTGAGCTATTCTGCATAGTTTTCTTTTGAATATATTTTCTTAGTGTGACATTCTCTGCTTCCAAGTTTCCAATGATCTTGTCCTTTTCTTCTAGTTGTTCTTTAAGTTCTTCTTCAATTATTTTATCTTCTTCTATTTGAACCTTCAATCTTGTGATCATTTGTTCTAGTTCCCGAGTGTCTTTTTTCTTGTCTAGTTATGCTCGTAGTTTCTTGTTTTTCTTCTTTTCTCTTCTAATAACTTCTATGGCACACATTAATTCACCTTGCTAGTCAACTTCTGCCTCTTCAATTTCATCTTTGACTTCTTCATTTCTTTCTTTGGCTTCTTCATATTCTTCTTCGTAGTTTTCTTTGTCATAAATTTTTACTGCCATGAATAGAACTCTTCTTGTCTCACTATCATTGATTTCATCTTCATATGATGATGAGAAGTCTTCTTTGATGCATAAAATTTTCTTGAAATCTTTCTTTGTAGTTATTTTTCCTTTATATGCATTCTTTCTTTTTGAGTAACCTTCATCATTTCTCTTTTTATTATAAGGAAATTTGTTATCAAAATGACCAATACCATCACAATTAAAACAAATTAAAGTAAGCTTACCTCTATACCTACCATTGGTTCCCTTGTTCAGTCTTTTGACAAAGTTAGCCACTTCTTCATCATCTTCTGAGACGTTGTTGTTGCTTCTATATTCTTCTTGTTACTTTTTCTTTTTCTTTTATCTTTTGGATGCTTTGAAGGCTTCTTCTTTTACATATGGATTTTCATGTTTAGTTCTCATTTCATATGCTGTGAAGATCCCATGTAGTTCGTCCATGCTTATTGAGTTCAGATCCGATCTTTCTTCTAGTGTTGGTATCTTAGGGTTGAATCTCATAGAACGAGGTTGAATCTCACAGGAAGAGATCTTAGAACCTTTCGAACAATTATAGATTCTTTGATTTATTCTCCCAATCCTATTATTGCATTCATTGTTTCATAAACTCTTAAGAAGTAGGATGCAATATTCTCATCTTCCTTAATTTTTAGTTGTTTGAATTGACCTCTGTAAGTTTGAAGTTTTATTTCTTTGACTTTTGTATCTCCTTCATAAATATTTCAAAGCTTGTCTCAAATCTCTTTGGAAAATTTACAATGTGCAACTTTGGTGAATACTATTTCACTGAGACCATTCAAAAGTGCATTTGTAGCTTCAGAATTTCTATGACCAAGTTTCACTGCTTTTTCATTTGTTGGTGGAACTGCTAGTACTATGTATCCATCTACAATTTATTACCAAATTTCAAACCCTTGTGCTTGTATATATGTCTCCATCCTTATGCTCCAAAAATAATACTTCTATCCATCAAAGTGTGGTATTCCATTTTTATGAGTTGGTACTCTCCATGATCTACCTTTAAGTGGTTAAACTGATTTCTGAGGAAACCTTCTCTGATACCAATTATTGGATTACTGAGAGGGGGGTGAATCAGTAATAGTGTAATTATAATATTTTTTCTCCAAATAATCCAAGTGTTCTATCAATGTAGAATTATTATTCATTAAATTTATTATTTAAATAATTTATTTTGTATTCACTTTGAATTATAGTAAACTCATCACTTCACTTTATTATTTACCTTCTAAAATGTCTTAAACCACCTTGACTACTTTGACCTTTTGGGGCTTCTAGATGACATAAAAGGGTCCTCCAAATTTGTAAGGCCATAACTCTCAAGATGTGAGGAGTTATGTGATGTTCCACATACCACCAGAAGTGGAATGACATGTACTATCCATCTAGAATAGTATTACCTTCAAATATAGAAAAAATCTTATTGTTATCCATCAAACAAACTTGGGCTCTCCAACTTCAAATGGTCATAAATTTCTAATCGTGAGGAGTTATGTGGTGTTCCACATACCACTGAAAATCGCATGACAAGAACTATCCATCCATGATAGTTTTCCTGACAAATTCACTGTCCTTATTCTCATTATTCCATAATTAAGAACGGTTTCTCTTACTCCACAAAGCGTTTTCCCATGAGGGATTTCACCATAAGGGGACCACTTTCGAGTTCATCCATAATTACTTCTTATCAACCATGACTAGACAATAATGAGTCATATTTACGTCAAACAATATTGGGTCTATTACCCAAACCTTTGTGTTGTGGGGCTTTCTTCAAGGGTTGACATCAATGACAACCAACCTTAATTAACAATCTCCCCCTTTGGCATTGATGGAAACACTCTGATGCAATATTGAAATCATATCACTCATTCTCCCCCTGGAACCATGAATCTAATAAATCTTCTCCCCTTGGAACCATCCCTCTATCTTCTACATCTAATAAATCTCTCCCCCTTTGTCATCAATGGAAAATATATCTTTCCATCCAGGGTTGCTCCCCCTGACTGAATTGTCCTCTTATGGTGTTCCTTCATGTAAATATAAGACATATAAGATAAGAATTCAAAAAGAATTCATTTTGCAGTAGAAATAACTCCAAGTATCTGGCAAAGATATTCAAAGGATTCCCTTGGAAGTGGTTTTCTGAAGGTGTCTGCCACTTGTTCTTTTGTGCCCACATACTCAACTCTGATGTTATTTTCTTCAACCTACTCTCATAGAAAGTGATACCTTATTGGAATGTGATTCATCTTGGAGTGCATCATCAAGTTCTTTGAGATACTGACGACACTTGTATTATCACAAAATATTGGAATGGGCTCATCATACCCAACCTGTATATCTGTCAGAGTTTGTTTCATCAAAATAACATGTGTACAACATAATATTGTTGTAATATACTTTACCTCGGCTGTAAATAAATATATTGATGATTGTTTTTTGCTTAGCCATGATACTGAACACTCACCCAAGTAGAACGTTGCTCCACTAGTGCTTCATCAATCATCAATAGAACCTACCCAATCTTCATCTGTGTAGGCAATAAGTGATAGATCCTTTCCTTTTGGATACCATAATCCAAACTCTTTCGTTCCTTTGAGATATCTGAAAATCCTCTTCATTGCTAACACATGTGACTCATTTGGTTCTTCTTGAAATTGTGCCACCTGTCCAACTGCCTTCATTACATATAGTCTAGATGTTGCCACATATAGTAGGATGCCAATCATTGACCTTTATTGCCTCTTATTTGTAGACTTTGAATCATCATCTTTCTCAACTTGCAACTGGTTTGCATGGGAGTGATAACTGGTTTGCAATCTTCCATTCTGAACCTCTTTAACATTTCTCTGATATACTTGGTTTGATAAATAAAGATTCCTTGTTTTCTTTGATGTATCTGAAGTCCCAAAAAGAAGGATAGTTCTCCAAGTAATGACATTTCAAATTCATTCTACATATATTTTGCAAAATTTTGGCTTAACCTGTCATCATCACTACAAAAAATAATATCATCAACATCAACTTCAATTAATAAAATATTACCTTCACTTACCTTGATGTAGAGGTTGTTGTCTATACTTCCTTTTCTAAACCCTGCCTGCTGCAGATACTTATCCAGTCTAGAGTACCATGCTCTAGGAGCCTATTTTAAACCATACAAGGTATTTTTTAATTTACACACATAATCTGCATTCTCTAACAACTGAAATCCTTGTAGTTGTTCAATGTAGACTTCTTATTCAAGTTTCCCATTAAAAAAAGATGATTTTACGTCCATTTGATATACTTTAACATTTTTGGAGCATGCATAGGCTAAATGCAACTGTATTGCTTCCATTCTGGCAACTAGGGAAATGTCTCTTCAAAGTTGATTCCTTCAATCTGTGCATATCCTTTACATACCAATCTAACTTTGTTCCTTGTAACTTCTACATATTCATTTAATTTATTCATGAAAACCCATTTTGTATCGATCACATTCTTATTCTTTGGTCTTGGAACCAGTTCCCAAGTGTCATTTTTCTCTATTTGATCCAATTCTTCATTCATGGCCTTATTCCAAAATTCATCCTTGTTGACTTCTTCAAAACAATTTGGTTAAATTTCAGATAAGAGAGCTAGGTGTGTTTGTTCTGGTGAACATATTTTTCTTCTAGTTTCAACTCCTGCATCTTTGTTTCCAATAATCTGATATGAAGGATGATTCTTCTATACTCATTTTCTAGGTGTCTTTGGAGACACTTGTTGAAATTGATCTTTTGTTTCTGTCAGATTCTCTTCACTTTCCTCTTCTACTTCTTCTTCTTCTTCTTCTTCTTCTTCTTCAAAAAGTCGTTTCATTGATTTGTTTTCTTCTTCCTTTGATTCTGGTCTACATGTTTCATCAATTGTTACGTTGATGCTTTCCACAACTTTGTTAAATCTTAGATTGTAACACTTTTATGCTTTCCTTTTACTTGAGTAACCAACAAGTAATCCTGTGTCCACATGAGACTCAAACTTTCCCATTTTTTCATATTCTCTTTTGATGTAGCATTTGCTTCCAAAAACTCTGAAGTGATTCACATTTGCTCGTTTTCCTTTCCATAGCTCATAAAGAGTTTTATCAGTGTTGTTTTTTAGCATTACTCTGTTTTGAATGTGAACTATTGTATGCACTGGATGTGTCCAAAATATATCTGTCAATTTGCAATCCATTAGCATTGTTCAAGCCATTTCCTGTACTGTCTTGTTCTTTCTTTCAACAAATGCATTCTGTTGAGGTGTCCTTGCAATAGAGAATTGTCTTTTTATTCCATGACTACTGCACTGGTCCATAAATTCCTTTGAAGTGAACTCTCCTCCATTATCATATCTCAAGCATTTGATTCTTGAATCCATCTCCTTTTCAATCATTTCCTTTTATATCTTGAAGTTTTCAAAATCTTCTAACTTGTTCTTGAGAAAGAAAACTACAGTCATTCTTGTATAATCATCAACTAATAAAAAAAAGTATCTCTCACCTTTTAACCCCTTTGTTGTAGTTGGTCCAACTACATCAATATGCACAATTTCCAATGGTCGCGTTGTTGAATATTCCTTTGATTTGAACCTAGTCTTTGTTTGCTTTCCTTGTTGACAATGTTTGCATAAAGTGTTGGTTGGTTTCGTGATTTGGGGCATTTTTTATAATTCTTCTCTTTTGTTGACTTTGACAAGGTTGTCAAAATGCATGTGACCCATTCTTCTTTTCCATAGCCAACTTTCATCTTCCTTTCCTAGACAACACTTTTCATTTCCAATTTCACTTAACACATATATGTTGTTTGAAGTTCTTGTAGCTGTACCGACCAATTTCCCTGAACCATCTCTTCTTATCTCACACTTTTGTGAATCAGAAGTAACTTTATGACCTTGGTCATACATTTGACTCACACATAGAAGATGTTGTTTCATATCTTCTACCAGTAGAACATTTTGTGTCTTTTTATTTTTGTTCCCAATTCAGACTATGCCTTCTCCAATGATTTTGGCTGAATTATCATTTTCGAAGGAGATTGATCCATTTCTTTCCTTTCACAATGTAAGAAATTTGTCCTATCACCTGTCATGTGTTTTGAACACCCACTTTCAACATACCAACCGTGTTTCTTCTGCTTAGATTATAGAGCAGCTGTGCATTCTTCATTGCTATATTGATCTTGCTTTCTTATCCATGTCATTTTTTGAGGTTCTTGTCTATGATTGTTGTTATTTTGTTGAGGTTCTTTAGGAGGGATTGTCATTCTAAAATTTTTGGCCACATGTCCAAAATTGTTACATTTGTAACATTCCACTTAAGTGATCAAAGATTCAAACCTGTTGTAACTTCTTCTTTGTGTTTCACTAGGTCTTATTGAGTAACCCCTTTTTGTATGACTCTCAAAGTTGTTATTGTTCCTGTTGTTAGCTCTGCAATTCACAACTTTATGTACAAATTATTACATGCATAACATAAACAAAAAAAATATAGTTTGATACTTGGGAGTTCAAGATCTTCTCAAATAAGATGCTCTTATGAATCCTTCTTCTTCTTGAGGCCTATCTGTCTATTGTTGATTCTGAAATAAGAATCTTCTCAGTGGAGGAGTGTCCTTGTAATCTTCCTTGTACATCTTCCTATCCCTTTTGATTGTTTTTGCATAGATTTTTGGATTTGTTTCTTGCTTTGTTTTTTTGGAGTTTGATCCCTTTTCTGTCTAATTGTATCCAAGTCCAGACTTGTCAATATGATATTTTTGACTACTGATAATGTCATCTAGAACTTTTGAGCTATTCTTCATATTTTTCTTTTGAATATCCTTTGTTAGTGTGACAATCTTTGCTTCCAAGTTTCCAATGATCTTGTCCTTTTCTTCTAGTTTTTCTTTGAGTGTTTCTTCAATTCTTTTATATTTTTCTATTTGAACCTTCAATCTTGTGATCATTTGTTCTAGTTCTCGAGTGTCATTTTTCTTGTCTAGTTCTACTTGTATTTTCTTGTTTTTCTTTTCTTCTCTTATGATAACTTCCATGACACACATTAATTCTTTTCAATAGTCAACTTCTGCCCCTTCAATTTCGTCTTCAACTTCTTCATTACCTTCTTTGGCTTCTTCATATTCTTCTTCGTAGTTTTCTTTGTCAGAATATTTTACTATCATGAATAGAACTCTTCCTGTCTCATTGTCACTGATTTCATCTTCATCTGTTGATGAGATGTCTTCTTTGATGCATAAGATTTTCTTGAAATCTTTCTTTGTAGTTCTTTTGCCTTTAAATGTGTGTTTTCCTTTTGAGTAACCTTCATCATTTCTCTTTTTCTTATGAGGACATTTGTTAGAAAAATGACCAATACCATCACAATTAAAACAAATTAAAGGAAGCTTACCTCTATGCCTACCATTGGTTCCCTTATTCAGTCTTTTGAAGAATTTGGCCACTTCTTCATCATTTTCTGAGATGTCGTTCCTGCTTCTATATTCTTCTTGTTCCTTTTACTTTTTCTTTGATCTTTTGGATTCTTTGAAGGCTTCTTCTTTTACATCTAGATTTTCTTGTTCAGTTCTCATTTCATATTTTGTGAAGATTCCAGGCGGTTCATCCATTCTTATTGACTTCAAATATGATATTTCTTCTAGTGTTGATATCTTAGGGTTGAATCTCATAGGAAGAGATCTTAGTACATTTTGAACAATTAAAAATTATTCGATTTCTTCTCCCAATCTTATGATTGCATTCATTGTTTCATCAAATCTTAAGAAGTAGGCTGCAATATTCTCATCTTCCTTCATTTTTAGTTGTTCGAACTGACCTATGTAAGTTTGAAGTTTTGCTTCTTTGACTTTTGTATCTTGTTCATAAATACTTCGAAGCTTGTCCCAAATATCTTTGGCGGATTTACAATGTGCAACTTTGGTGAATATTGTTTCACTGAAACCATTCAAAATTTCATTTGTAGCTTTGGAATTATTCTAACCAAGTTTCACTACTTTGTCATTTGTTGGTTGAACTGTTGGTACTATGTATCCATCTACAATTGATTACCAAATTTCAAACTCATGTGTTTGTATATATGTCTTCATCCTTATGCTCCAAAAAGAATACTTATGTCCATCAAAGTGTGGTATTCCATTTTTATATGAGTTGGTACTCTCCATGATCTACCTTTCAGTAGTTAACCTGATAATCAGTAATAATGTAATTATAATCCTTTTTCTCCAAATAATCCAAGTGTTATATCAGTGTAGAATTATTATCCATTAAATTTATTATTTAAATAATTTATTTTGTATTCACTTTAAATTATAGTACACCCATCACTTCACTTTATTATTTACCTTCTAAAATCTCTTCAACCACTTTAACTACTTTGACCTTTTGGGGATTCTAGATGACATAAGAGGGTCCTCCAACTTCGTAAGTCCATAACTCTCAAACCGTGAGGAGTTATGTGACGTTCCACATACCACCATAAATGGAATGACATGTAATATCCATCTAGAATAGTATTACCTTAAAATATAGAAAAAAATCATACCATTATCCATCAAACAAAATTGGGTCCATTACCCAAACCTAGGTTCTAAAACTTCACATGGTCATAGCTCTCTAACCTTGAGGAGTTATGTGACGTTCCACATACCACCAAAAATGGAATGAGAAGCACTATCCATCTAGGATAGTTTCCTTGAAAAATTCAGTCTTTCATCTCATTATTCAACAATTAAGCATGGGTTCTCTTACTCCGCAAAGCGTCTTCCCATGATGGCTTTCACCATAAGGGGACCACTTTGGAGTTCATCTATATTTACTTCTTATCAACCATGGCAAGACAATAATGAGTCATATTTACGTCAAACAATATTGGGTCCATTACCCAAACCTTTGTGCTACATGGCTTTCTTCAAGGGTTGACATCAATGACAACTGACCTTAATCAACAACCCCCACTACTACATATTGAAAAAATTGCGACGAAAGTACTCTTTCGTAGCAACATTCAAGAGAAAAAGTTCATTTTTTCTAAATCCACCCCGTATTCATCACTATCTCGATGCATGTACTTTGACTAAATTAATATGGTCAATGTTCATCGCAAGAGCGACACATGTAGTTTGTTTAAATTAATATGGTCAATGTTCATCGCAAGAGTGATGACTAACCTAACATTAAAAGTGACCGTTAAAAATGACAAATAAATAGGAAAAAAAAAGAAAAATTTTAGGTCACGGTCATCGCAATTACGACGATTGTGACCTAAAATTGGACTATAAATATTTGACGATTTAAAGATGTTGCGACAATCTTGCTATAACAACGACGGTTCCAAAAGGGTCTTTTTGTGTGGAAGAATGTCGCAGAATGTAGTTAGAGGTGGGGAAAAAAGTAAAGCGAGTGAAAAGGGTGATGGTAGATGTTATTTCCCTTGTAAAAACTGTTGCCTCACACGTCCCATAAGAATTTTAATAGCAACAGGTACAAAACATTGTAGGAAATATGGTCAGATTGATGGGGGATTGAATGAATATCATCCCATGGTAATTAACTATTTATTCATTATCTTTTTTTATTTTGTCATTTTTATATAAAAATATATATATGTATATATATTGTTTGAATGTTTGTTATAGTATACACTAATTTTGCATGATTGTTTGTAATTATAAAGTTAGAGTTTCCCTCTAACTTTCTGCATAATATTGCACCAAGTATTAGTAGAAATGATGTTGTACAAGCTGAGGAACATCATGACCAAGAAAATGAGGATCTCATGGAATAAGATGATGGGACAAATCAATTTAATGATCCCATGGAGGAAGATGATGGGAAAAATCAAATGATCCAAGACGTTTTTTCGCATCCGGATGAGGATTGGGAAAATGATGGTATTTATGATGAACCTCTATTAGAAAAGGCAAATAAATGAATTTATGAAGGATCAAGAAAAAATATTCTCTTTGCTACATTGTTGTTAGTGAACTTAAAGGTTATGAATAACTTGTCAAACACTTGTATGACATAGATCCTAAGGTATGTAATATGTTTCATCTCATATTATACATAAATGTTGATTTTTTTCTATTTGTTTTTAGTGTTAATTAATGTGTAAAATAAGAATGCAAATTTTACGATAAATATTCTTACATTAACTAGTTATTTGTTATGTTGTAGATTGTTAGGTGAATTTGTGTTACCATCCTCAAATATTTTACCTCGCACATATCAAGGTTTGCATGCCATTATGAAAGCCATTGGAATGGATTACGGAACTATAGATGCATGTCCTAATGACCATATTATATATTATGGACAACATGCTTAGAAAAAAAAATGTTCGCAATGTCTTGTTAGTAGATATCAAACTGATCAAGTAACAAAAAGGATGCCTCGAAAGGTTCTTCGTCATATTCCCATAATTCCATGTTTGCAGCAATTGTTCAGGTGTGAAAGCATCGCATAATTTATGGATTACCATGCACGTAACAGAAGTGGAGATGGTGTTTTTTGAATACCTCTCGATGGTTCTGCATTTAGGGAAATTGAGGAAAAATGGGCAAATTTCAAAGATGAACCCCGTAATGTTAGGCTTTCATTGGTAGTTGATGGTGTTAATCCATTCAAAGAGATTAGGTCTATTTACTTAGTGTGGCCTATTTTTGTTATCAATAATAACATTCCTCCTTGGATCTCAATAAAGAGGGAGCACATAATGTTGACAATGATTGTTCCAGGTATTTGTATACATTAATTTTTTGAATTTAACATTTTCATTTGTTTCAATTTTTACATAATATATTTTGTTTATTTATTTAATTATATATATTACATGATATCATTGCTATAGTAATTATGTGTAATTTCAAACAATTAGGTAAGTACCATGTTAAAGATATGAATGTATATATTAAGCCTCTTATCGATGAGCTACTAAATTTATGGACTGGCATCACAATGCATGACATATGTAAACCAATCGAGGAGAAGAAATTTAAATTTCGTGGAATACTTTTATGAAAAATTCATGATTCCCCTAGACTAACACATTTTTGTGGTATGTAGCATTCTACTATTGCTCTTTAATACTATATAATATTTTAATGTTATCATGGTTCATGTTTAATTTTTAAATAATCTCATCGTATAATTGACATTAATCCATTTGTTGCAGGTCTTCAAACAAAGGGTAAATTTGCATGTCCAGTTTGTGGCCCTAAGATGAAGTATAGTCATTCAAAATTTTTAGGAAATATGGTGTTTGATGAGTATAGGAACCTTCTTCCTAAGAACCATAGGTATCGTACTACTGAAAAACATCTTTTCAATGGGAAGGAAGAGACTGATTTAAAACCATGAAGAATGACACCTCACCTATGGAGGTTGGAATATAATGGAAATCGTCAATGTACTCTATTTAATAATGTATCATAGATCATGTAATGTTTTGAATGTTTATTTTAATCATTGAAGTTATTTTACCGTATTTAATAATTATATTTTTGATTTCTTTTATGCTTCATGAAGGCCGCAATCATCATGAAGGTATTAATAATGGGATTCCACGAGGAATGAAATGTTATCCCGCTCAATTCATGAGGTTTCCCTACTATGAGGAGCTAAAAATAGCTCATTTGTTTGATATAATGCATATCAGGAAGAATGTGACTGAAACATTATGGCGAATCATAGATGGTAGGAGGGACAAAGAAAAAATTGTCAAAATTTGTACTGACATTCAAGAAGTCAATCATGCAATGTGAAGTGTGATCCAATATTCAAATAGATCATATGGAGTACTAGACTGAAATAACCTTCCATGGTTATTAACAAAGAAACAAAGCAATGATGTAAAAGAGGTCATTCAAAGAATTAAATTTCCCACGAGTTTTTCTTCAAATGTAAAACATATCTTAACGAAGAAAGGTGAATTTGGTGGGGTAAAACCCACATGATTGGGATACCTTCATTAAGGTAATAATTTTGGTATACATATTTATATATATTGGCCTTATAGATCTTTTATTTATTTTTATTTTTTCTTGTCTACTTTGGTCGAAACAAATAACGATGTTGTTACAATATGTTCCACTGCTATCTCTCCCAAACGACTTTGACAACAACATCAAACAAGTTATATATGATCTTGGAAAATACATGAGGTAAGACGTAGTTGTGATTTATATGCAAAAT
>ML874796.1:0-10213 GCA_009831015.1 Picea engelmannii | reverse complement strand
CTTCGATGGCCTAAATCAGCGTGCCCGAATCAACGACGATGAAGGCAATTCTGGACCCCCCCTGCCTTTCTACCTTTAAGCGGAGGGGGGGGGGGGTCTGGAATCGGACCCGCAGCTCTCCAACGGCTGAGATCTTAACGCCTGAATCGACGACACTCGCGTAACCCACATCATCCGCGGCTGCTCTGTGTTTAATCACGCGTGGACCCTTCTCCCTTCATATCACCTTCCAACCACTATTCTCCTACCGCCATGTGTCATCCATCTATCTCTCCTTTATGGTCTGCGTGGCCTTCCTCCTTTCCTATCATCCACACACCATATGCCACGCGCCTCCTTCCCTCCACGTCAGCCTCCCCCTAAAAGGTATCCATCACACCTATTCTTCCACCTCCTTCACTTATCGCATTTTTCCATGTGTCCCCCCTTGCAATCCCTCTCTCTCCGCCGTCGCGGCCCCATCACTTCATCCCCATGTCCCACCTTTCGCGTTGTTCTCCCCGCATATCCTTTGAGCCGGTCGGTTATTCCAGGTGGTTGCATGGGAGGTCCTCCACGTCCGGAAGGTGTCAAGTTGGTCGGGCCGTCCTCAATCCCGATGTTGCAGTTATTGAAGTGGTTGGCGGTGGTTGGACATTGCCTCCGCCTTAATGGGAAAGCACGGCCATGAATTTAAGGCATGTCAATTCACCGTTGGAACTGTCAAAGAATTAAGATTGCGTCTGACATAAGCTGCATGATCTCTCAGAGGTTGACTGTTAGAAGCCATGCAGACGCAAAGCTTTCAATGCAGTGTCTTGATTTCGCTGTTGTTGTTGTTTTGAGTATATGAAGGCGTTTTCGCCATTTTTGTATCTATCGATGGTTGAGCTAAGCTCCCGGTTGTAAATCTTTAATGAAGCACTGATACTCTGGTTATGTATGCACTTTTGAGACTTCTTGCCTAATGAATGCCAATTTCTTTTATGTCTCTGTTACACTGTGTTAGAAACGCTCGGAATTGGAGGATCCAGTCGAGCTATAGTTGTTATAGGATGATGTTGGTAGGATCACTGTAGTAGTTATAATGTTTTTAGCTAGTTCATGTGATTTTCCCCACGCTGAGTAACTTGGAATTGGAGGATCCAGTCGAGTCCTCCTCAGTTTCTTGAGACCCTGAGCCAAGCGGATCTTGCCTTCAGTGTCTTTCTTCTGCGAATAGCCGTAAGCCTGTTGCCCAAAGTTGTTTGTTCACTTTTCTCACTAAGTCTTCCACCTACTTACCCTTTTATCAACTTACTGGCCGAAGTTGGATCAAGACCTCCTTTGTCACCATATGTACCAGACTCAGTCCCCGAGTTAGAGTGATATCTCCTTGAGTTTTCCTCCATTAGATCACCCCTTTAAACAAATCATGACATTAACTGATGGGCGTTGGGCTCTGCTCCTGCAAGCAATCCAGGAGTGACTTCCGCCGCCAACACCACCAGAATACACTGTGGATCTATGCGAGAAATTTCAAATCAAGACGACATAGCCACGAAACATACACAGTGGATCTATGTGTCGCAAATTATACATACTCCATTGCAACCTGGATCACAAATATAATATCCAGGGTCTTCAATCTCATCTCTCAAAGTACGAATCTAACTATGTGATTACAGGTGTTGAAGTCGAACATGGTAGAAACCAGTTGATTACCGTTCAATGATGAAACCATTAACAAGTGCGAGAGAAATCACCATTGATGTCAATGACTCCCAAGGTACTATAGTACAATCCATTGAGTGTGAATAAATGAGTTGATGTCGAACATCTGATGGAATATTTCGATCAGGGTTCAATGATGTAAACCCACTGTCGAAAGCGAGGAAACCTACCATTGTGGCATGCAAGTTCCAAGGTACCAAATAATTTCTAAGTCTTGATTCTGGATAATGAGTTGAAGTCGATGGAACAAAACTCGTCACAGGAGGGCCTTGATGTATCCCCAATCAATGACACGAAATGAGTAATAGGGTTTGAAGGTGAAACATAGCATTTCGAAAATTGGACTGGACATAGGGAAGGCCGACACAAAGAGAATGGATAAATGCAGATGGCCGACTCAATATAGGTTTTATATGGACTTCTCTTGAACATATGAACGACACGACCAATGATTTGGCAGCATTGAATCAAAAATGACCTAGGGAATGACCTTGTAGTAAATCGAATAAGAGACAAATGGATTTCCCAAACCGGCTTCAAATGCAATGAATAGGGGGTGTCATGTTTAAGAGTGACACTTACTGCCAATCAACACGAAGATGAAAACATATCCCTTTCCCAAATTTTCCCCCACCATTTCTGGCGAGTACCTATTTATTTTTACGCAAGCTTGAGGAGGATAACATATGCTTGTTGATGTAAGATCATCCTTCGGACGAGTCCCTTGGAGTATTTTTAACGAACCCTAAGAAGGAGTGGTTCGGTCCCATCACGGGTCTGTCAATGTTTGTTTAACGAGCCCAAAGATAGAAAACTCGAAGATTTTTCAAGATTATAGAGTTTGGAAAAACACTTAAAAGAGGACTCTCTCAGTTCCTTTTTTCATAAAATAGTCTGGACGAGACCGAAAAAGAGATAAATTATCGCTCACCAGACGCTTACTTCAAATACTTTATCGGGCGTGAAAATAGCAAGGTTGCTCGACGATCTTTTCATGTTTAGAGAGTCTGAAAAGATCTTAAAGAGGCCTCTAGGGGGGTTCCTTTTTCGTATAACCTTTTTGAGCCCGAAAAAGTGATAAAAGTATGCTCGACCACGTTCTCATGTATTTATGAGCGCAAGAACGGACAAAAACGACGCTCAAGGTTTTATGTAAAAAACCCTAAAAAACAATCAAAAACACACGATAACAAAGAAAAACATGCCCATATCCCTATATTGAATCGTCAAAGTCATCACGCCTGCACAAGTTACACTCAACATGACATTAGGGATTAGGGTTTAGTTGATAAATAATTATAAAAACCCAAAATGATATAGTAAAAGTAAATAAAATGAGTAAATACTCTTTTTTACCACACCATTTTATATTTCCACTATTGAGCTAAAAAAACCTCTCTTTATACCCTCCAAGTTTGGCGTCAATTTGCGGGAGCTACGAGAGACCAGTCCATGAGCCGTCTGTGACATTAAGGTAAGCTCTTTGTCCTTGACATTTTCATGGTTTAAATTTGTGATTTCATTGGTTAAATTTTTAGTTTTGAGTTGAGTTTTCAAGCCCTACAAGCGCACTGCAATTCTCGCAGGTGGGCCATACGGGACCTGCGAGAATGAGGCATTCTCGCAGGTGAGCCTTAAGACACCTGCGAGGTTCTCGCACTGTACCCAAAGGGCACCTGCGAGAACCGCGCAGCCCAAAAAAATTGTAAATTTCTAGCCAATGAAAATTATCCAAAGCATGAAAAAAGTTAATAATCCTCTTATTGTGTTCCTTGTGCAAATAATTGGCCATCACCATGGTACTTGAGTGGCGTGAAAGGGAACATGAAGAGGACAAAGCAATGGCCAAAAATAATCTGTCTACCATAACTACTTTTAGAGATTGTGGGCTCTTAAAGTACTTTCGTATCCCGGGCATGAGGGCCCAAGTCAAACTATTAGAGTATCTGTTGCGTATGTGGGACCCAGATCAGCAGGTTTTTCATGTGGGAGCTCACACACTGCCCATAGACATTGAGGACATTTACTTTCTAATGGGATTGTCCCGACACGGATACTATCTGAGCCTGACCGGTAGTAGAGGTGGTGGGATAAAGATGAGTGAGTATTGCAATCAATACTGTGTACCCGAGGCTGAAAGGAAAAAAGGAAAAGTGGCTATCTGGGGGGTACAAGACTTGACCCTTCGTACTATCCTTTTCACTATAGATCGAATGCCTGGGAGTTTTGCTCCTCATATGGCATTATAGAGCTACTTCCAATACGCCATCGAGTCTACTGAGCCTCGAGTATTCAACTGGGCAGATGTTGTGCTTCGCAGTATCAAAAAACAATTGACCAAATGTAGGTGAAGTGACCTGAAGCAATTCAGGTATGGATCTTTGTTGGTGTCCTTCTTCCTTGAGAGGGTCCCCGTATTTAGACTACAGGTTGAGTGGAACATACTGGGTGCTAGGGATCCAAGGATGTTGAGATGGTGTCGGCTCATGGCCCGGCACGTAGCAGGACCGATCGTCAAGTACGACAATATTTTCTTTGACTGGCTTCAAACCCATATGTTGATGGTTGATGACTATGCTTATGCCGGGTTGGATTTCCAAGGAGATCTGGATTTAGCACTACCAGAGGATACTCAGTGGGGTGACCTTGGTAAGAAGTACATGCATTTTTTCTTTTCAAATGTTTTTGTAGATTTTTATTATATTCAAATGTTTTTGTTTTATATGTTCATCCAAAGACTAATACAAAATCGTTTGTTGATAACACAGATGTTGGACCGTACAGACCTCCCGACACTTCTCCTATCCAATGGCAAGGAGAAGTAGCGGCAGCACCACAGTATGCTGAAGATTAACAAGTAGTGGAACAGAATCTAGAAGGCCTGACTGCAGACATTCCAGATATGACTCTGGAAGAGGTTCCACGACGCGATCAACGTCATATTGTAGGGGTATCAGCAGCTATGAGTCGACTGCTCCATAGGGTTGCTAGGGCAGTCGTGTGTTACCGTGAACATCATCCATGACATCACTTTGTAGAAGCTATAAGCTTCAATTTTTGATATTTTCATCTTCGGACAAACGTTTTGTAAAAACTCTTTTGATCGTTATATATACAGATGGTTTCTACCGGTTTACTTTATATTGTGTGAATTTTGATGTGTTTAATTTATAAATGGTTCAAATGTTTGTCCAATACATAATTATCCAATGCATCTGTTAATGTATTAAGACATCTAGGAATATGTTGATATTCAATGTGATCAAAATAACGTTCCAAGAGGTGAATTCACAAATACACCCGTAACAAAGTAGGACTTCGAATAGAGTAGATATTACTTAACTGTAGTACTACAAGCTGTGAGTCAAGTCGCACAACCAAATGACAAATTCCGAGCAAGATAACATCAACCAATAATTCAATAACAACGGTATACTCTACAATGTTGTTGGTCGCACGACCGAGGCACACACCTCGTAAAGATACAAGTTTGTTTGTTGGGGCATAGATTTCCCACGTAGCGGAAGAAAGGTTCAGAGTACTACGGCTAGCGCCATCAGTGAAGCCAATATAGGGTAGTGAAGACTCCGACATCTGGAAATCAAACACAACGTCACATAAGGGTAGAGACCAGATAACGACAAAAGAAAACTATAGTAACACACACAAAGTATGATACATAAAATACAATTACTTGTGCACAGATAATTTATGCATAGTACTTCTTCAAGTACAACCCATTCCTGGGTTCACTCAAAGGGATACCATCGTAATCTACCAGCTCATATGCTCCCTTTTCCAAAACTCGTCGAACAATATAAGGACCTCTCCACATGGGTTCGAATTTCCCATCTCTTAACACATATCGATCCTGTTCATAGAGAAGAACAAGATCACCTTCAGAGAAAACACGAGGCTTGACATGCTTGTCATATTGTGCCTTGACACGTTTTTTCTGGGCTTCTATTACTAGAGTGGCATCACATCGAGTTTCGTCTAATCACATTAGATACAACAGATGTTCTTCTTCAGCAGAAGTGTTGGGTAAGAGTTCGACATCTAGCTTCAGAGAGGGTATCTCGCATTCTATAGGAAGAATGGCTTCCACACCATAGACTAATCGAAAATCCATAAACCTAGTAGCGGATTTGATAGATGTCTGGTATGCCCACAATGCCAAAAACAACATTGTGTGCCAACTTGTTTTATGAATTCCTATCATCCATCAAAGCATAGTTATAAGAACTTTGTTGAATGCTTCGACATGGCCATTAGCTTGCGGATAATAGGGTGTTGAGTTATCATGGAAAAGACCCAACTTTTCCATAAGTTCAGACATCATAAAATTCCTAAAGTGGCTACCGTGATCAGTGACGATAGCTTGGGGAACACAAAAATGAGTTATCACATGGTTAAAAAGAAATAAGGCTACAGTCTTTCCAATATTGTCGAATGTCGGCATCGCCTCGGCCCATTCCGTGAAATAATCAACAGCTACAATGATGTAACCATGCCCCTCGGACGAGTGAGGGTGACATGTCATGAAATTGATGCCCCATTTTTCAAAAGGACCAATTGAGACCATAGGGTGAAGAGGATCAGGATGTGACCAAATTTTCTGATTGTAGGTCTGGCAGGCATGGCATTTCTGAACGGTAGTAATGCAGTCGTTAAACAAAGAAGGCCAAAAATACCCTGTGCGTAAGATCTTTTGGGCAGTAGCATACCTAGACATATGACCACCACATGCTCCAGAATGGCATTCATTCAGAGCTTTCTCGGCTTCATCGAATGTTAAACAACATTGAAAAACAGAGTTAATTCCCCGACGGTAAAGAGTATCTCCGAGGATTGTATTGACGAGCTTGATAACGTATGCGATGTCGTTCAGTACTAGACAAAGAAGGTCGAAAAGTCTGGGTTTGGAGATATATAATGATATCCCCATACCAAAGATCATCAGTGCTAATAAGGAAAAGAGATTCATCGGGTAATGAATCTACTGCTACATTTTTCGTTGCAAAATGAGGAAAATCGCATATCAACTCAACAAAAACTAATGACTTCTTGGACTTGGCACGGTCGAATTCCAAGTCAAACTCCTGGAGTATCACAATCCATTTGGAGTATTTTCCCCCTAGCAATTGACGTGTCAAAATATGTTGCATAGGGTTGCAATGGGAAGTCACCGTAGTCTTGTGTGAGAGGATATAATGCCAGAAGCGTTGGACGGCTTGAACGGCAGCCAAGGCCAGTTTTTCAACATGTTGATACTTGATTTCAGTTGGTGTGAGACTTCGAATCAAGTAGTAAACAAAATGTTCTTCATGCACATCATCTTCTTGGACGAGAACCATGCCAATAGTGTACTCCGAGGCAGCAAGATAAAGGAAATAATCATGACTGTAATCAGGAGGAAAGAGAAGCGGAGCTCGCGTGAGGGACAACGTTAAAGCTTCAAAAGCATTGTTGGCAATGGTATCCCAGACGAACTCTGAATCTTCCTTCAGTATCCGCGTAAAACCACGAGTTATCTCGGCGTAATTAGGGATAAAACGATGAAGAAAGTTTTATTTCCCCTGCAAACTTTGTAACTGGTGCAGTGTAGAAGGAGGAGGGAGATTAAGGATCGCCTCAACCTTAATAGGATCCACCCGGATCCCTTGACACGAAATGATAAAACCTAGAAGACGGTTGGATTCTACGCAAAAAATGCATTTATGAGGATTTAAACGTATACGATAGAACCGACATCGAACAAAAATGGCCCGTAGGTGGGTTGGGTGATCAAATCTGTGCATAGAATGAACGGGTAAATCATCCAAATAGGGTTGAACGATATGTTTGATGTCATGAAAAGCATAAGACATAGCGCGTTGAAAAGTTGCGCCCACATTCTTAAGACCGAAAGGAAGTTTCCTATAGGCAAAAGTACCCCAAGGACAAATAAAAGCAGTTTTATGTTGGTCCTCAGGAGCAATGTTAATTTGATTATAGCCGAAGAAACCATCCATGAGAGAGAAGATTTCACTTCCGGCACAATCATTGACAATCTGATCAACGAAGGGGGTAGGAAAGTTGTCTTTGGGACAAGCTTTGTTAATATCCCTATAATCAACACATACACAAATATTGTCACCTTTTTTATCAATCGGGACAGGATTCGAAACCCATTCTGTAAGAGCCACCGGATAAATAAAGCCGACTTTTAGAAGTTTTTCAACTTCGAGCTTGATAGTCGCCGCTTTACGTGGGTGGACTGGACGAAGGCTTTGCTGGATAGTTTTAGCTCTGGTGTATGTCTTTATCTCATGTACAACAATTACATGGTCGATACCAGGCATCTCTTCATAGCTCCAGGCGAATATGTCACAAAAATCTTTGAAGAGAGACGTATAGGTGACTATTTCTTCGGAAGAACACGAAGCTCCAATATGAACATTTTCAACAATCCCAGGTTTAATGGATATGTCAATGGGAATCGTGGGAGAGATGTTACTTAAGTTCCCTTCAGCAAACACATCGTGTGAAGTCCCGGGAACTGTTGAAATGACAACAACGGTCGACAGAGTCAAAATCCGTTGGTAGTTCTCAAGAGTGTGTTGTTCCAGAAAGAGTATGGAACGATGATGCCCATCATCCCAAGGGGTGTCTTCCATGACAGACATGATCATCTCGAAAAGGATCAGGAGACAACTCATCAAGAGAAGAGGTAGAAGGTGTTGTCGATTGAATGGCTTGATAAGCAAACTCAACCAGACTTAACGACATGACATTGTCGAAACGAAAATGATCTCCAGGGTCAGGGACAATCCAAGGGTTGTGTGACGCAGGAAGTTCGTGAGGCATGGTGGAGATCATGTTGATAGAAGCAACTGACGAGCGTGGAACATCGGGCGGTGGAATGGGAAAAGTACCCATTAATGAGGAATCCTTTAACAGGCCTCAACCGACGTTCTCATAACTCGGTGGGGTTTTAGAAATAAACGGCACGTTGCCGGTATGAGTATCAGAATTGAAGAAGGCAAGTTGGTCAACGGTAACAACCTTTCCTTGATGAGGGAAACGTACTACACGGAAAAGGGTTGACACAACGGCGCGCATGGAATCGATCTAGCTACGGCCAAGTAAAAGATTATAATCCAGGGGAGCATCAAAGACTTCCACTTCAACTTGGACCGTCTTACCTTCTAGTGTGATAGGAAACGAAGGAAGAACACCGTAAGGCTTAAAACCAGAGCCATTGAAGGCTTTAAGAGTGTTTTGGGATTCATTCAAGGGAGGAGAGCCAATGGATTTCCAACAACCAAAAGACATTACACACGTTGAGGCACCCTCGTCGATAACAGTTCGGCAAATGTTCTTGTCAGAGACAACAACTTGTATCTGGAACGCGAGTTGCGAGGGTAACCATGGAATGTGATCATATAAGTCAAAGACTATTAAATTCGTATCTATTGGGTCAATTCCACCTATATATTTCAACAGTGCCTTCCGTTGTGCAGGACAAGACTGAAGGACTTCAAGGGCTGACATTGTTGTAGGTGCTTGGGCCAGATCTTCAACAATGTTGTAGTTCTAGGCCACACGAGCATGAGGATTGAAATCCAATTTCCTAACGACACCTTTTGGGGGTGGTCGCAGAACTTTATCAATGCTCGGTCGTTCGAGATGAAGAGGACCGTTAGTAAGTGGAGTCGGGGGAGATGGTTGTACCAAAGCAGGAGGTAAATCGTCAACCTTCTCCTTAGACGGAGTATAATCTTTGGCTCTAGTCGTGAGTGCAACGTTGTTTTGTTTAGAATCACCAGTACACATCAAAACATATGATGTCGTAGAAGAGGAGAGTTGGTCTTGAATGACCAACTGAGCCTATTGTTGAGATGGGAAGGGTTGGGACAAGACTGTCGGGGTAGAAGGTTTTGAGGTCCCTTGAAGGAACTTAGTAACCTCGGCACGTCGTGGACAATCCTTCGTGTAGTGATCATCACCACAGATAAGGCAAGGGTAGCGGGCTTTGCACTTATCCCGATCTTCAACAGGAGTGGTTTTAGTTTGCTCTGCTTGATTATTATTTTTGCCCTCCTTATTCTTGCCTCTCCCCTTTTTAGATTTGTTTTTACCGACAGGGGTAGATTGAACAACATTGACCTCAGAAGTTTTTCCGGTGGGAGTGGCAGGAGACGGAGCATTTTGAACATTAGAAGAAACATATTTAGGGGTTGTACTTGAAACAGAATGTGAGTGGGCTTGGGCAGTACCAATCACACCGTCAGCTGCATGCGAGGCAGCTGGAGTAGTTGAAGTGCTGGAAGTACCAGGACAAGGTAATTCAGGTAGCAAATCGTAAAGTGTTCCCGTTTGCGAATAAACGAGATCAAGATATTGAGCACGACTTATAGCCTGCTCCTCCGTAACAACGCCACCCATGGAAATGTCTTTACCAATTTCATTCACAAAGGATTTCGTAAACCATTCTGCCAGTAATTGATCGGGGAGTTCAAGTTTAATGAGACGTCGA
>ML874795.1:4460-18875 GCA_009831015.1 Picea engelmannii | reverse complement strand
CTCTCTATGGTTTTCACTTGACTCCATGCCCAATGGACTTTTTTCTCCTGTATCAACCTCCAGACCTGATTAAACACCTTTTCTAATAAGAAATCTGGCCTTCTTACTGTAATCATTGAATATTCCTGAGTAAAGGGCCCTTCGCTGTTTAGAGAACTGTCTCTGAGCGTATTAGGTCAGAAGTGCACTCAAAATTAAATTTTCAGGGTTTGGCCTGCTGCAACCCAAGTCAAGTTCTGAACGATAAATAAATTTTTCATTTTAAAATGTGCTAAGGCTTGGCTCTATTACAGCCTAGAGTCGACTCTTGCGACAATAGGGAGCACAACATCTCGGAAGGCAAGCTACAAGCCAAGATGGTAACAAAATCCTTAGAAGAGGCTTTTAGCTCTATAGATGGTAATATGTTAGGCATTGATAGTGGAGGTAATGCCGAGACATTGATTTAGATGAATATGGCAAAAATCTCACTCGATTTAAATGAAAAAGAGGAAAGATATTCGACCGAGATCTCCCAAGTGACTATGGTGGAAATAGTCCAAATAGACAAATGTATGATTAAACCAAGCACACAATTATGCGCTATCGACATCATAGACAGACAGATGGAAGACAGGTTGCCGCAATTAGCCCGAGATTGTTACTCTTTTGAAGCCAATTTTCAAGCAGAACCGCCACAGCTGATATCTCGGCTGGTCGAAAGATGTGTCACCTGTACCAAGCACGGACGAGGACAAGCTTCTGGCACCAAGTAAAGACAGAGAAGAATAAATGGAGCAATTGATCTCCTCTGTATAATAAATGAAAATTTTGCAATGATTGAGATTCTATCTTATTGTAAAACCGTATAAATACACCATAGAAAGAAAGAAACAAGGCTGGACCTTTTTGTGTCGATTGTAACAGAGTTTTTACACTTTGAGAGTTAATACAAAGCAAATCTGAAGATTCTCAATTCTGTCACGACTGTGTTATGAGTTTGTTTTCTTGTTTCTCATATTTCGTTTTATTTCATATTCTTATCTGAGCAATGCTTCGCTATAATTTAGTACAACCTCTACTATAGCAAATGAATTTTGGTTTTCTATATTGTTTACTATTTTTCCTCTGTACCAGCTATCAGCAGGTGTAAGACTAGTCAACACTTTCAGAATTCTATATATATTTTATGCTTCATCGGGTTATTTCCTTACATTTTTCTTTTTCTGTTTATACATGAGATTCTCCCTTGATAGGAGGATTACTCGATAGACAGCTAAATGTTTTCTCCCACCTCATAAAATTTTATTAAAATATAACCCAGTTACGGGAAAGAGCCTTTGATTTGCACCCCGTTTTATTCCTGAAACCGTAAACTCTCTTTTATACGACCGAATTGAGACAACACTTAAATTCTCCCTTTGAAGTTTTCTTATTTAATTGTTCCTCCATGACTGTCCCTGTACCAACTCAGACCAATATCGAACCGGGATTATCAAATCAAACACACATTGCCTTAAACCTTTTCGATACTATTCTTAAAACAACCACTACGCGGGTTGAACTCGAACGTTCATGGGCAATGATTAAACATGATATAAACATCCAGGAACAGTGGGAAGCTAGACAACACCAACGCATAAATCTTCCTTAGTTTCCCTTGCCGAAGGTTGACGTTTATCTTTTCTCTACCCTTTACCCACTTTTGGATGCCTAGACACTGTACTTATAAGCCTTAAGTACAGACTCTGGAACAACATCTTTCTGGTGCCGTTGCTGGGGACCGAAGTTACAAAATCTTTTTCCCTGGGAAAACGACATTTTGTTTTGTTGAAAGTGTTACCCTTTGATAGTGAACAAAGAGTACACACATTTTTTAAGGCTTCCTAATATTTCACTTGGCGACTCCACAAATAATAAACTGGCATCCGGTCGAAGGAATACCAGAAAAAACCCGGATAGTAAGAAGATTACGCCCGTTACTGATCCTGAGAAGATTCTAAAAGCAAGAGGCTCTCTTAAGCCAACCGCTGTAGTCTACAAACTGAAACCCCCACAACTGAAGACTAAGATTTCTTCTGAACTCTCAACTTTCCGCAGTCCTTTGTTTGACACTAAAGATTTGACGTCAAACTACTCCAAGGATAGGAGTGAGATTCATCCGACAATCCCCTTAGTACACAAAGGAAAGGACCCTCTTGAAGGTTTGTCGACAATTGACATACCATCTTTCCTTCGGTTAAATTTCCTGACCTCACCTAATTCTGAAGAGTGTGTTACACATTCAGTTTCCACACCCATTGGTTCTCCTGATTTCGTCTCTTGCAAAGCTTAGGAACCAAGTCCTCACGTTCCTTATCTTTCATCGCCGGATTTTCCTGTTCACAAAGAAAATAAAGATTCACTTTTAATTTTCCGAAACACCCTTTACGACTTTCCTCTAATAACAATGGCAGTCGCCGGAGGAGAAGGTGGAGGGTTTATCGGAGGAGGTGGAGGGTTTATCGGAGGAAGAGGGGGAGGAGCTCCTGTAGGAGGAGCTGGAGGCCAAGGGCCTGCCCCCCCTCCCAAAGTGTTTGCGAAAGTTGCAGCAAGATATTCTCCCTTGGTGTTGCCCATTCCTCTGCATGACCTTCCCGAAAATTATATAAAAAAATTGCCTAAATTCACTAGGGAAGGAGATCTGTCTGCAACCGAACATATCAATTTCTTTGATCAATTCACAGACATCCTAGGTATTGAACATGAGGACGTGTATTCGAGACTTCTTGTCCAAACCTTCGAAGGCCAGGTTCGAACTTGGTTTTAGAGTCTACCTACAACATCTATCTTGTCTTATGACGCCTTGGAAGATGCTTTCCTCAGACAATGGGGCGAGAGAAAAGACCACCTATATTATTTAACCAAATTTGGGTCTTTAAGAAAAAAGAATTCAGAAACAGTCATGGAGTTTATTCAAAGATTCAACAAACTGTATAACAAAATCCCAGTCGAGGTTAAACCGTCCCAACCCACGGCCAAAGTAACTTTCGCAGGGGCTTTCGAACCAGATTTTGCACTCCTTTTGTGAGAAAGAAGGGGAGCCACCCTAAACAGAATGCAGGATGATGTTGTAGAAATTGAGTCTAATATGATGGATTTTGGTAAGCTTAAAGCTAAAGTAGAAACGAGA
The DNA here is from genome assembly GCA_009831015.1 of Picea engelmannii. NCBI lineage: Eukaryota > Viridiplantae > Streptophyta > Pinopsida > Pinales > Pinaceae > Picea > Picea engelmannii. The sequence goes on along the minus strand of ML874795.1, from coordinate 15,724 downwards.
AACCGAGAAACTAAACGCTTTAGAGAACAAGCAGGTCATTCAGGGTCTAATAGATCCACAGATGACAGGGTAGACGATATGGCCAGAGTAATTAAAGAACTGTCTAATAAAATATCCAGAATGGAGCTCGAACAGGCCAAAGCTGATTGTTTCCCCAAAAAGGATCTCAAGAGGAACCCCAACCCCCCGAACCAACAAAGACAGATAAAAAGCAAAGATCAAAAAATACAAGCTCCCCTAAAGAGCGAAAATTTTATAGGAGCGAGCGATCTCCAAGATTTTGGAGATTCGGATAATGATGTCACGAAATTTGGTGATGACTGTACACAACTGTATTTGAATAGAGAAGATTATGAGAAATCTCTAAACACTCAACAACCGTCAGTTAAGGGTGAAGAAAGTGATCATACTGACCTTTGTGGCTCTCAACAAGAAACTAAAATGATAATGGCTGAGATCCAACCTAAGTACAACTTAAGATCTAAGAGTAAGCCCATATCAACTACTCAACCCAAGAAAATCCTCCAAAGAGGTCAAACTTATGAGCCTACTCCGGAAGAGACCTTATTACCCAACAACAAAATGAAAGTAGTAAGCACACAAGAGTTCGAAGTGGGAAAAGTTGAGACCCAAGCACAAGGAACCAAAACAACTAATAAAATTACGCCTTCAACCAAGACCGTGAGTAATAAAGCGGTCCAGGCGAATAAGTCGGAAAGGAAGGATTCAAAAGTCTCAACTAAAGAAGCAGACAAGGTGAGCGGAGCTTTCAGTTTTGAAAACGAGATAAATAAAATTAAGATACCAATCCCTCTGGTAGAATTAGCAAAAAACCCCGTTTATCAGAAACAAATTACCAAAGTGATGGGTGTCTCAGAGCTAGAAAGCCAGTCTGACGTTTTAAACCTAGAGGATGACAAACCTAACATCACTTTTGGTCCTCATTTTGAAGGGGCCAAAGACACTATTTCTCCCTTTTATATCACTTTAAATGTATATGATCAATTGCTACATAATTGCATGTTAGACTCCGGAGCCTCCCATAATGTTATGCCTAAGATTATCATGGACAAACTGGGTCTCCAGATCACCAGACCTTATGGAGATCTTTACTCTTTTGACTCGAGAAGGGTTAAGTGTATGGGAATGATAAAGGACTTAGTAGTTACCCTGACACAAGTTTCGGTTAAGAGTATCTTGATGGATGTGGTTATTGCTGATATTCCCCCTAAGTATGGCTTACTGTTGTCTAGGTCATGGGGAGCCAAGCTGGGGGGTTCTCTTCAATTGGATATGACATTCGCCACAATTCCTATGTTTGGTGGGAAATTTACTCGGCTGTACAGAGAAACGAGATTAGCATATACAGTAAGAAACCCTCAAAACCTGAACAATTTCCCTATTTACATTGCGGATCAAGATTTAGGAAATTGTATCTTGTCTTTTGATGATGGTTTAGATGGTTGTCCGGAGGAAAATGATATAGAGTAGGAAGAGTCAAGTTACATGCCAGAGGATCTGTGTAGCATCGGTGTCTGGAAAATGTATTTTGATGGTGCCTCATCTTGTGAAGGGGCTGGTGCAGGAGTGCTTTTAGTGGCTCCCGAAGGAAAGTTCGTTGTTCCTTTTTCTTACAGACTGCAGTGGGATATAGATTATACTAACAACATTTGTGAATACGAAGCGTTGGTCTTAGGATTAGAGGCTGCCAAGAAGTTAAAAATAAATAACTTAGAGGTATACGGAGATACAGAGTTAATAGTCAAACAGATAAATCGACAGTACCAAGCCAAGCATCCCAAATTAAGATCATACAGGAATTGTGCTTGGGATCTCATGGAAAACTTTTTCTCGTCCGTAAATGTCCACTTCATCCCGCACGCAGAGAATTTACATGCTGATGCATTCACTAAAGAAACTTCAACCTTCTCTCCTCCCACGACTTTCAAATTGAAGTATCACATAGAAATCAGACACAGACCATCTATACCAGACAATATCCAACACTGGCAGGTCTTTGAGGATGCCGAACAAATTAAGAAATTTCTTGAAGCAGTGGGTGAATTCTCCGAAACTCATGCAGACCAAGAAAATCAAAATGACCCAATATGGATCATGCAAGCAGGGGAGGATCCTGAAGCTTTCCGAGAAAAAATCGCGGATCATCGTATGCTGGTCCTTAAAAACAACCAGATTCCGAAAGGATTGATTCCTTTAGAAAGACTTTTTGATCAAAACGACATACCTGTAAAATCCACCTTACAACCCCAACCAGAAGAAGTGGAGGACTTTGATATAGGAACCAAAGAAGAATCCAGGATGGTAAAAATATCCAAGTTCTTCCCTCCTGAAATAAAAAGTAAGTATAAAGACCTACTCAGACAATATAAGGATGTTTTCGCCTGGTCTTATGATGAGTTAAAGATATACGACACTTTCACAATTGATCACAAGATACCTCTAAAGCATGGGGTCAAACCATTTAGGAAAAATCTTAGACATATCAACCCCATTTTGTTACCCGTGATAAAAAAAGAAGTTAAGAAACTTTTAGACACGAAAATAATAGTACCTCTGAGATATTCAGACTGGGTGGCAAACCTGGTCCCGGTCAGGAAAAAGAATGGGGAAATCAGACTGTGTGTGGATTTCAGAAATATGAATAAGTCGTCTCTTAAGGACAACTATCCATTGCCCAAAATGGACCATGTGCTAGAAAAGGTAGTTGGAGCCAACCGAATGTCTATGATTGACGGGTTCTCTGGTTATAATCAAATCTCCATGAATGAACAAGATAGAAAAAAAACCGCTTTCACCACACCATGGGGTATGTTCATGTATGATAAAATGACTTTTGGTTTGATGAATGCAGGGGCCACGTTCCAACATGCTATGGACATTGCTTTCATCGGTGAAAGTAATAAGTTCGTATTCATTTATCTTGACGACTTGACGGTTTTCTCTAAAACCGATGAAGAACACTTGATACATCTTAAACAGACTTTCGAAAAATGTCGCAGGTTTGGTCTATCTTTAAATCCAAACAAATTGCATTTCGCCATGCGTGAAGGTAAGCTTTTTGGTCATATCATATCTAGGGATGGAATCAGGATTGATCCTTAGAGGATTGAAGCGATAGATACTATAAATATTCCCAGAAATGTAAAAGAAATTCAATATTTCTTAGGTAAAATAATTTTTTTACGAAGATTTATCCCAAATTTCGCTGAGATTGTAAAACTAATCACAGGTATGTTGAAAAAGGACAACGAAGTAAAATGGACAACCGAGGCCAAAGAATCGTTCACACATATTAAGAAATTCATAAGTGAGGCACCTGTGTTAGCGAGCCCCGACTATCTAAAAGATTTTCTTATTTTCTCATTTGCCTCCGAACACACTATCGCGGCGGTGCTCCTACAAAAGAACGTAGAAGGTTTCGAACAACCGATCGCCTTTTTCAGCAAGAGCCTTAGAGACACAGAACTGAAGTATGATATAATAGAAAAACAAGCGTACGCCATTGTAAAAGCATTAAAGGCATTCGTAATGTATGTACTACACTCAAATATAATTGCGTACGTGCCTACCAGTTCTGTGAAAGATATTTTGGTACAACCAGACAAAGATGGAAAAAGAGGACGATGGCTCACCAAAATCCAAGAATTTGATCTAGAAGTCAAACCGACCAAATTGATAAAAGGGCAAGGCCTGGCCAAACTCTTAGCTGAGTCGAATTTCAGAGCCCTAGATATCAATTGCCTACAGGAAGGCGACGAAGACACAAACCTAAACGAGTTGAATGAGAAAACAGGTCCAAACAAGATCGAAGAGAAGTTCATATCATCAAACTAGTACAGAGACATAATGTCATATCTGCTAACTCTAAAATGCCCAAATGAGCTATCACCATCAAAAGCCAGAACTTTAAAACTCCATACAGTTAAATATTGTATCTCCGAAAGTCAGCTATATTGGAAAGATCCACTTGGTTTCTTGTTAGTCTGTTTAGTCGAATCAGAAACTCAGTGGGTGATAGATGAATTCCATGAGGGAGTCTATGGGGGGAATCATGCTTGGAGAGCTACAACTTACAAGATTCTAAGGGCTGGGTACTACTGGCCAAAACTTTTCTCGGACGTTAATGCAAAAGTCCGAGCCTACAACCCTTGTCAACTATTTGCAGGTAAATAGAAGCTCTCAACACTGCCTTTAGTTCCAGTCAAAGCCAAAATCCTACTTGGACTCTTGATGAAGGTGAAGAAATATGTAGGGACATAAATGAACTACAAAAGAAGATGGCTTCAATGGAAGCTATGTTGGATAAAAATATGGATGGTTTAAAAGGGAAGATCATGGAAGTATTGAAAAATTTCGTAACAGAGAAGACACCTGAAAGTGAAAATGAATCCCATGAAATTCATGATGAGAGCACAAGGAAGGTGAATCAAGAATGGAGAAACTCCAACTTTGGTTTGAAGACCAACCACATTCCTAAGATTGATATGAGGAAGTTTGATGGCAAGGACCCAATCACATGGATACTTCAGATGGATAAATTATTTGATCTCCATAATGTGCCATGTTATCCCCGATTTCTAGGGATAACTAGGAGATCATGTCTCGAGGCCCACAGGTCCTAGACATGGAGTACCGAGAGCAGGATTGACCTAAGCATGGCCCTGGAGGGCCCATCCTTCTTCTTCTTCGTCAGATTCGTCCTGTCAGCAACAACAACATCCATCACCATCGGCATTGAACTTGCATCAGAGAAGACTCTTGCTCCATGAGGTAATTGGTCCAGGGATCATGGTATGTGTCATGTTTGATCATTATAACTTTCAGATATATGCATCAGGTTCCTTACATTTCTGACAACTTCTTGGATCTTACACTAACCCACTTGACCATTGTTGGGTGGATTAACGGGGTGCCCTAGCAAGCTTGTACCCATAGGTTTTGGTTAGCCACCATAGGGGATTTGAAGAGCCATCGTCCACTCCCACCGTATTATCATTTTACATCTTATCTCCCTTACATCCATCCCATTCCCCTAGTCATTAGGATGACCTATTTGAGGGGTTACACTTTGTCCTGTGGGAAGAAGGGGCTAAAGGCCCAGGAGGTAAAAGCAACTAGTAAAAGATAAAATCCATAGGAAATAAAACCTAGAGATGCCTTGCCCAGGGATCCTCGAGAAGGAAATAAAAGGCCTCTCAATAAGAAACAAAAGGGACCCGAAGAAAAATATAAAACAAGACCTAACCAAGCGGATGGGAGGTCTCATCATGAGCCGACCCATTATGTTCATAGGTATCTAGCAGTATGACATTGCCATTATCTGGTCACCATGCCAGGGCAATGACCCTTGGTTGCATGGCCAAGGGAGAGGGGGTCTCATCACGAGCCAGCCTTATCATTTCTACAAAAATACTCGTGGGTAACACTGTCATCTCTGGTCACCACACCAAGGTAGTGTCCTCTGGTCAGACCTTGAAGCAAAAAAAAAAGAAAAATTAATAAATAAAAGAAAGAACAAAGGAAATAAAGGGCTTGGAAAGAACTGCATCCATGACAGGTACAACTCGCCTCTTACAAAGGCACCCATGGAAAATACCTGCCCCTGGTCTTCACTATGTCTGGACATCCTTAGACCATACCACCTCATGTTACATGGCTTGAATGATGTCCTTTGGAAACTTTCCTCTTCTTATGGATGCTGGCCCAACAAGGCACTTTGTCTTTTCTTCGGCTCTGTATAGTAGATCAGTGTAATATATTTGAGCTATTAGAGGATATGCTAAGGGGTTTTATGCATGTATTTGATGAAATTAATGATGAAATATGATTGAAATTGCTATAATCCCGAGGACTAATGAGCCCATGGAGGGCGAAGTTTTTGATGTGCAGGACCATGCCCGACGAACAAGTACCAGTGGACCGATACACATGGGGAGATGATTAGCTCGGACCTCAATGGGGCTGAAGAACCCATTAGATGGTTGTTGGGATCCCATTAGTGGCCTTTGCACATGGAGAAAAGAAGGACGTTCCACTTAGGACACTTTGGCTAAGCCTAACCTAGGGGGGATGACCCACTTCAGATGGAATGTTTTCCTCTTGATGGACAGGACGTCACCCAAGAGATCTAGACGTCACCTTGAGGATGTGGTAGTTTGATGGATTACTGGCATGTGTGGCAGCTTGGAGGAGCAGTTAATGTAAAAACAGTGCAATTTTTGTAGTCAGCCTTGTCGGCTGTTTTAATGACCTATTTTGTAAATTAAAGGTCATGGAATGATATATATTGAGGATATTTTTACCTCATTTGGAAAGAACACAACTCACTCTCTTGGAGATCTGATTTCTTGTGCCCTACTTGGGTAAATTTGGTGTTTAAGTGAGGCACACTTGTTCTTGGAGGATTTTTCTTGGCATTTATGGCATTTCTCTCAAGGAAGGTTTACAACTAGGGTTTGCTTATGCTTTATTCATGACATGTAAGTGAATTTTCATGCAAGACTTATTAATTGAATGTTTGTAGGTATATTTTCTTACATTTGCTTATTATATTGTTGATTTTAAAACCCTAGGTAACAAGCACACAAGTAGGTCATTGTTACATGTCCCCTTGTTGAGAAATAGTTTTTAGCCATTGAAGAAAGAAGATATAGCCTAGCTGTTGCTACACTTGTCTTCCTTTTTTTGAGCTAGAGTTGAAGTTATAGGTTGAAAAGAGGAGATGTCCTAGGCCTAGATTGACTACACCTAGGGTTTCACCTTCTAGGGTTTGAAGGCCTAGCCATTGCAACACTTTCTCCCTTAAATTTATACTTTGAGCTAGCCGTTTTGCCAAGTTTATTTAGAGAAGGAGGAAAGAGCACGAGGCCTTGCTTAAGCAACACCGGAGTGAGCCTCTTTCCCCTAGGGTTTTGATTCTAGGGCCCTGCCTTTGCAGCACCATAGAACCCTACCTTCCAGTCTCTAAGTTTTCATCCTCCTGAGACCTTGTGCCCTTGCTTTTGACTCCATATACCCTAAGGCACTGGTTAGATCTCCAACGTTGAGGCTTTAGTGTACAAAATAATCTTTTAAAACCCTAACTAACATTGCTAACATAATAAAGGATGATGTCATATCTAAATCTCATCTTGACGCAACAAAGGTATAATATAAGCAATTGAATGATGACGTCAAGCATTTATTGAACAAATTATTGATTGAATATACTATTGGCTTGGTCATTTTGGTAGATATTGATGAATTGATAATCTTTCATAGGCTAATTAGTAGAACGTTGACTTCATCTTGTATCTATTACATTTCTTATTGAATGAAATCAGATAGTTAAAGAAGTACTAATCCTTTGAGTTATAGCCTACAAATATATATATTGTGTTGTTATTATCTTGTTTCGATTAGGTGTTTTCAACAGGGCCTACACTTCTTTTATTGGCTGATTAGCCGAACTGTCTAACACTGGTGGTAACCTGCGAGGAGGGAAATCTTAAAACTTGACCTTGTATCCTTTATCTCTTCAAATCCCAGGTTACCGGGGATGTCTCCCCTGGGATAACCTCCCTAAACATAAAGAACCTCCCCATTGAGGTGAAATTGGGTGGGGAAGGTTCCTGTTACACCAGTTTGTCCTCTGTCATTTAGCCCATGACCTAAACTACAAACTGTGTGATAACATTTTGGCGCCATTGCCGGAGAACACTGAGTCAATCTTCCTCAACGACAAATCCTTTGGTAAGCCTTGCCTCAAAGACCTTTCTCTCACAAGATTACCTGGCGACTCCACTAAGACTTTATTCCCCTATTATTTATTCCCCGAGTTGGAGCCAGATGTTATCCCTGATTTCTAGGGATAACTAGGAGATCATGTTTCGAGGCCCACAGGTCCTAGACATGGAGTACCGAGAGCAGGATTGACCTGAGCATGGACCTGGAGGGCCCATCCTTCTTCTTCTTCGTCAGATTCATCCTGTCAGTAGCAACAACATCCATCACCATCGGCATTGGACTTGCATTAGAGAAGACTCTTGCTTCATGAGGTAATTTGTCCAGGTATCATGGTATGTGTCATGTTTGATCATTATAAATTTCAGATATATGCGTCAGGTTCCTTACATTTCTGAAAACTACTTGGATCTTACACTAACCCACTTGACCATTGTTGGGGGGATTAACGGGGTGCCCTAGCAAGCTTGTACCCATAGGTTTTAGTTAGCCACCAGGGGGGATTTGAAGAGCCATCGTCCGCTCCCACCATATTATCATTTTACATCTTATCTCCCTTACATCCATCCCATTCCCCTAGTCCGGGCATTAGGATGACCTATTTGAGGGGTTACACTTTGTCCTGTGGGAAGAAGGGGATAAAGGCCCAGGAGATAAACGAAAATGGTAAAAGATAAAAGCCATAGGAAATAAAACCTAGAGATGCCTCACTCAGGGATCCCCGAGAAGGCAATAAAAGGCCTCTCAATAAGAAACAAAAGGGACCCGAAGAAAATAATAAAACAAGACCTAACCAAGAGGATGGGAGGTCTCATGATGAGATGGCCCATTATGTTCATAGGTATCTAGTAGTATGACATTGCCATTATCTAGTCACCACGCCAGGGAAATGACCCTTGGTTGCATGACCAAGGGAAAGGGGGTCTCATCACGAGCCAGCCTTATCATTTCTGCGAAAATACTCGTGGGTAACACTGTCAGCTCTGGTCACCACACCAAGGCAGTGTCCTCTGGTCAGACCTTGAAGCAAAAAAGAAAGAAAAAGTAATAAATAAAAGAAAGAACAAAGACAATAAAGGGCTTGGAAAGAACTGCATCCATGACAGGTACATCTCGCCTCTTATAAAGGCACCCACGGACAATACCTGCCCCTGGTCTTCACTATGTCTGGACATCCTTAGACCATACCACCTCATGTTACATGGCTTGAATGATGTCCTTTGGAAACTTTCCTCTTCTTATGGATGCTAGCCCAACATGGCACTTTGTCTTTTGTTTGGCTTTGTATAGTAGATTAGTGTAATATCTTTGAGCTATTCGAGGATATGCTAAGGGGTTTTATGCATGTATTTGATGAAATTAATGATGAAATATGATTGACATTGCTATGATCCCGAGGACTAATGAGCCCATGGAGGGCGAAGTTTTTGATGTGTAGGACCATGCCCAATGGACAGGTACCAGTGGACCAGTACACATGGGGAGATGATTAGCTCGGACCTCCATGGGGCTAAAGAGCCCATCAGATGGTTGTTGGGATCCCATCAGTGGCAGAGATAGGACAATGATATGATGAGCCTTTGCACACGGAGAAAACAAGGACATTCCACCCAAGACACTTTGGCTAAGCCTAGCCTAGGGGGGATGACCCACTTCAGATGGAACACTTTCATCTTGATGGACAGGACGTCACCCAAGAGATCTAGACGTCACCTTGAGCGTGTGGCAGTTTGATGGATTGCTGGCACGTGTGGCAGCTTGGAGGAGCCCTAGAAGGGCTAACGCCTGACTTCTGGATGCTGGATTAGCCCAAATAGGGTTAACGTCTCCCTCAGAAGGGCTTGACATCCCACCTTTTGGTCATTTTGTGTCTTTTGCTTAGCAGTTAATGTAAAAGTAGTGTAATTTTTGTAGTCATCCTTGTCGGCTGTTTTAATGACCTATTTTGTAAATTAAAGGTCATGGAATGATATATATTGAGGATGTTTTTCCCTCATTTGGAAAGAACACAACTCACTCTCTTGGATATCTGATTTCTTGCGCCCTACTTGGGTAAATTTGGTGTTTAAGTGAGGCACACTTGTTCTTGGAGGAGTTTTCTTGGCATTTATGGCATTTCTCTCAAGGAAAGTTTACAACTAGGGTTTGCTTATGCTTTCTTCATGACATGTAAGTGAATTTTCATGCAAAACTTCTTAATTGAATGGTTGTAGGTATATTTTCTTATATTTTCTTATTATGTTGCTAATTTTAAAACCCTAGGTAACAAGCACACAAGTAGGTCATTGTTACATGTCCCCTTGTTGAGAAATAGTTTTTAGCCATTGAAGAAAGAAGATATAGCCTAGCCGTTGCTACACTTGTCTTCCTCTTTCTGAGCTAGTGTTGAAGTTATAGGTTGAAAAGAGGAGACGTCCTAGGCCTAGATTGACTACACCTAGGGTTTCACCTTATAGGGTTTGAAGGCCTTGCCATTGCAACACTTTCTCCCTTAAATTTATACTTTGAGCTAGCTGTTTTGCCAAGTTTATTTAGAGAAGGAGGAAAGAGCACGAGGCCTTGCTTAAGCAACACCGGAGTGAGCCTCTTTCCCCTAGGGTTTTGATTCTAGGGCCCTGCCTTTGCAGCACCATAGAACCCTACCTTCCAGTATCTAATTTTTCATCCTCCCGAGACCTTTTGCCCTTGATTTTGACTCCTTATACCCTAAGGCACTGGTTAGATATCCAATGTTGAGGCTTTAGTGTACAAAACAATCTTTTAAAACCCTAAATTTAAAACTCTAACTAACATTGCTAACATAATAAAGGATGACGTCATAGCTGAATCTCATCTTGACGCAACAGAGGTATAATATAAGTAATTGAATGATGAGGTCAAGCATTTATTGAACAAATTATTGATTGAATATACTGTTGGCTTGGTCATTTTGGTAGATATTGATGAATTGATAATCTTTCATAGGCTAATTAGCAGAACGTTGACTTCATCTTGTATCTATTGCATTTCTTATTGAATGAAATCATATAGTAAAAGAAGTACTAACCCTTTGAGTTATAGCCTGCAAATATATATATTGTGTTGTTATTATCTTGTTCCGGGTAGGTGTTTTCAACAGGGCCTACACTTCTTTTATTGGCTGATTAGCTGGACTATCTGACACTGGTGGTAACCTGTGAGGAGGGAAATATTAAAACTTGACCTTGTATCCTTTGCCTCTTTAAACCCCAGGTTACTGGGGACGTCTCCCCTGGGCTAACCTCCCTAAATAGAAATAACCTCCCCATCGAGGTGACATTGGGTGGGGAAGGTTCCTGTTACACCAATTTGTCCTCTATCATTTAGCCTGTGACCTAAACTACAAACTGTGTGATAACATGCCACATACACAAAAGGTACGAATTTCTTCTTTATATTTAGAACCTAATCAATTTGTATGGTATCGATGGCTTTGTTCTCACAAATCACTCATCACTTGGACAATTTTCACGGAAGAAATGATAGCACACTATGAGGATACA
>WSFP011460861.1:0-37039 GCA_009831015.1 Picea engelmannii | reverse complement strand
AACGAAGGTTGATTGGTTCCCCTCTCCTTGAGAGGCCAGTCAGAAAATAAATATCTTCAGTCGTTGGAGTCAACGATTGTCCCAAAATCATAAATGCCTCTACATCTGGGTGCCAGTAATCCACTAAGGCGTTCAACAGCTTGGTTTGTGCCCTCATGAGTGAACACCAGAATAATTTCCCCAACTCGCATTGTTTTAATGCGACGACAGCAGCAGGGTATTCCTCGACCAACGTATCAATGTCCTCATGGTCCCTCTCTCTCCAATGGACATACATTCTATAAAATGTCAAGTTCAAAGAGAAGTAAAATAATACATTTTCAATTTTTTTTTGCATATGTTAAAGGGTGTACGCATGTTGTACTGGGAACAATCATGTATGTATGCAGGAAGATTATTCCCCAACCGTGTGCATACATGGGATGTTCTTAGATATCCCATGTACACACATGGCCAACCTTTTTAAAGGTATGCGCCCCCCAAAAAACAAAAACAAATGAAAAAAGAAAGAATGGAAATGCAGGAGGAGCTAGTTTATACTTACTTGGTCCAAGTGAAAGTTTGTTTCATCCACTGAATCTCCCAGAATCAAATTCTTTCACAAAGGGGTGTTTTTGGATTTTTGGTCAATTCTCAATTTGCAATGGTGATAATGAGTTGTTAGCTTCTATTTATAGACTTTTTTGGCCCTTTTTGTCATTTTTTGACCCCCCTTGTCATTTTTTCTGGCCTGAAAATCATGTCACGTGGTTCTTGAGTTTCTCATTGGATGTTACAATATACTTTACTTTTGTTTCGATTAACTTTTTGGGACTTGGGGCACTTTTAAGGTCCTTTGGTAAAAAGTTGTTTTCTAACTTTGTGCATTTAAGTTAGGATTCCACCTCCACTTGTTGCATGTCGTTGTCTTTTTCGCTTTACTATATGATCGACCCCACGGAATTGTGACATGAAATCATCATTGCTGCTCTAGAAGTGTTGTAATTTAGTGGTAGAGCCTACCCTCACATGGATTCGCTAGGTAGATCCTAGTTTCATTTTGGTGTCCTTGCCGTCCCTAATGACTATAGGCTCGGGAGTCCTTTTAGTCTTTTCTAAATTATGAGTTTGAGCCTTCACCTATTTGATATATTATCACTCTTGGCCTCACCCTCGAGACTCAAAGAAAACAAATGGTTCTTCTTTTAAGCCCTTTTCAGACCCTCTAAACATGAAAAGATTGTCGAGCAATCTTGTTGCCCTTCACACTCGCCAAACTAAAATTTGAAGGCACATTTGTTCAGAGGTATTTTACCCCTTTTTCGGTCTGGATGGTCAATTGTATGAACAAAGGTATACTCTAGGAACTTCAGTTCACTAGAAGAGTATTCTCAAGTATAATTGTAACCCTTTTCCGGGACTAAGGGACTAAATTTACGAAAAAGGACCCCCCACAGAGTCCATAGTTAAGCTCTTTTCAGACTCCCTAAAAATGAAAATATCGTCGAGTGAGCTTGTTTCTTCACACTCGTTAAATCGGTCCAAAAGAATACCCATTACAGAGTCCATATTTAAGCTCTTTTCAGACTCCCTAAAAATGAAAATATCGTCGAGTGAGCTTGTTTCTTCACACTCGTTAAATCGGTCCAAAAGAATACCCATTACAGAGTCCATATTTAAGCTCTTTTCAGACTCCTTAAAATTTAAAATATCATTGCGTGACCTTGTTCTTTCACACTCGCTAATTGGATCATAAAAACATCTACTGGCATGAATTTACCCCTTTTTCTGGCCTGTAGATTAAAGAGGAAAAATGTACACCTCGGGAGATTCATCTTACCGAGAGAGTTATCCTCAGTAAATTTCACCTTTTTTCGGGCTAAGGAGACTAAATCTAGAAAAAGGTAGTGAGTCCATAGTTAAGCTCTTTTCAGACTCCTTAAAATTGAAAATATTGTCGAGTGATCTTGTCTTTATCACACTCATTAAAATGGTTTTCAATAGACATATTTTCGGTGCTAATTTATCCCTTTTTCCAGTCGACTAGACTATTTTCAAAAAAGGTACCCCAGTGGAGTCTTCTTTTGCGTTTTTTCAGACTCTCTAAAAATGAAAAACCACCTAGCTTACCTTCTCTAGGATCGTTTAAAATTACATTCAAGGGTGTTATCATTGTGTCCTATCAATCGCATTTTCATTCTTGCATATTTGGCCTAATTCCAGCTCCATGTTGCTCTCAATTGAACCTTTGAAGCATGCCTTATATGCAAGCCTTGTAGCACTTTTCCTTTGCGTCTTGACAGCTTGACCCATGGAGGAATTTTCCCGAGTGTCCTTTCCCTACACATGTCTCCTTTCCCTGATCATTAGTGTGTTCCTTGCGCTTGGAACTGGTATGATTTCGACACTCATTCCTCCTTTGTAACGTAGAATTATTTTATTCTTTTTCAAGCTTTCAAAATATCAAAAAAGAAACAAAAAATCAAATATACCCCAAAAATAGGATGGGAAAAATATTTTTATTTTTATGGCAGCACAATGAGTCACCCTTGGACAAAGCACATCCTTCTGTTTGTTCATCAAGATTTGGTATTTAATATGACCTTAGGAAGTTGTTCTCGTAACATAGAGTTGTGTCCTCCTCCGTTTGGTTATTATTCCAAACATATGGAGAGTTTGTGTTGCCTCCTGCATCATGAACTTATGTCAATGTCATGATGCTTCAGTCTGATCATCAGTCATTCTATTTTCCAAGGGAATTTTTACCCAACTTGAGTCAACCTTTTTGCAGTTTGTCTCTTGACCTCATGCCCATCCATCCCTAAAGTCCAATCAAGTCCTTGTTTGAAATTAGTGAAGTTCTTTGCCTGATCACCGAGATCCTCTTGTATGTTCCCCGACGAGTCATCGAAGACACTTGGGTAGTGAATTTGTACACTCATATTGCACTCCTACTCAAGTGTTTAATATCTTGAAGTTGTTTCTTGAGATTTGAAGCCCTCATCTCCAACCACCAGGCATCGTTGGCTTCTTGAAGATGGATATTATACATGTATATCTTTGAATTTGATATGTGGATCCACTATGTATTGCTCACAACTACACTTTATATAGTTATATGACATGGATCTGTAGTGTATTTGATTGGAGTCCATGATTTATTTTATCCTTAACATGGGTATGCCTACCTCAGTGAGACAATTGTTATTTTGCAGATGACACCTCCCAAACTCTGGTCCCGGGCTCACTCGCTTCATACGTTGGTAAAGATTTATAATGTATTTTGGCTATCAGATTCTCTTATGACCCCACACATTAGGGGGCATCTGTTATAACCCTAATTTTCACCACACATGCAAACCTGGCATCAGGCCATCTTACTTACTATTTTTTCCAAGCCAATACAAAACAACTCTTCTTAAAAACACAATTTTTGAAGATGTACACGCCCTACACCACAACTTCCTGCATATGTATGCTAGATGCACCTCTACCTCCCGCATATGTATGCTAGCTGCACCATTACAACCCACGTATACCCACAAAATTTGCAAGGAATTCATTGAGATTACAAGCTATTGGGTAGTTTCCCAATCAATTGACCACCTATAGCCCATCACCCAACCAAATAACCATCTTTTTGTCATATAAAAAGAGGTGTTGGGGCCTCATTCTATGGAGAAACATAGAAACAATGAAACTATGCCCATTTTTCATTCCCCCCTTGCCCCATGAATTTGAAGCCACATTGTGAGTTTTGAGCCATAATTCCCTATTCTTGCCTTTTTTCTCATCCATAAGCCTATGCCTATTCTCTAGAGAGAAGTGTGAGAGAAGAATGATACATGGAAGCAGTTGGATATTGGTGAAGAGGAGCCTTGGACCGGGTTCGAGGAGTAGTTGTCGATCTCATTTTGTAAGTAACTCTCTGAGATTAATATAAAGAATTACTTTTTTCGTCCCACCATATGATGTGTTCAATATTCATGTTTGATTTACATTTTGTTATGACATCTAACCCATTAGTTCATATATAGAATGCATGTTCATAGTTTCTTATTTGTCTTTTGGTGAATGCAGGTCAACCTTGGGAGGATATTTGTAGTTGAGAAGTGACCAAATGTATTGGGATCGACATTGGATGTGGAGTTTAAGGTAAGACTACTATATCCCTATACTTTGTACTTTATGCATGAATGTGGGGTGTTGTCGGGATAGTTTTTAAAAGTAGGAGACTTTAGATGGTTAGCTCTACCTTCACTTTAGAACCCTGGTGTAGTCTGTAGGGGGTTTTTCCCTCTATAACACTCCTCCTCCATCCTTTTTATAGAGTTTTCTTAGTGATTACTTTCCAAAACCCTCATTAGATTTTTTTTATTAATTTAATTCAGATAAACCTCCCCCGTACACATGTCACCCGATCCCTTAGTTGCACCAGAAATTAATTAAATAATTAATTCAATTTTTCCTATTTCCCTCACCCACCTAAAAGCGTTCCTAAAAACACTCCTCGGTGTCCCTTTATTTCCTTACATTTCTTAAATTACTAACGCCTTACTTAAATCCTAGTTGAGTTCACAAAAAGAATGTTCCAAAGGCTAGATTCCCTACTAAGTTAGGCATTCCTATTTTTCTTTAAGTTTCAACTTTTCTTTAAGTTCCCCTTTTTATCTAAGTTCAGAATTAGTAAGTTTAGACATAAACAACAATTTACCCTTTTAATAATTTAATCCTTCATTAAATTTTTACTTTAATTATTAATGTTTGAATTTTCTTTACCCCCTTCTTGTTAAATGTCGATTTAATTTTTTATTTGGTTCACATGTTCTACTTAGACCTAGGTTTTAAATTCACCAGGATGGAAATGGTTTTTAAGGGAAAAAGTAGTTATTAAACTTTACTCATACCATCATTCATTTTAAGGCCAACCTGGTCCTAAAGAGGCATAGTTTTCTAGGTACTAGGTTTATTAACTTGCCAGAGTTAAAATAGTGATGTGCCCTTTAAGATGCACTACAGGCTCCAAGGGTGGCACTCGTTTGCATTTATGTTTTATTTGCACGATGTGCCCTTCAAGAAACACTATGCACTCCAAGGGTGCCACTCGTCATTTGATTGATTTTGGTAGACGTCAAACACTAGAGTCAATACTCCATCAGGTGACCTTGTGGGAGACTACGATCCTCTAAGGAATAAGGACCTTGCCTTATTACGTGCCCCTTAGAATCATCGTGAGCGAATATCATAGTCTTCCCTCATGGCATCATGGATCTATCGAACTAGGTAATCGTTAACCTACAGTTCGAGCCACAATGAGAGGGCCTGTAGGTTGTGGTAGGGTTGTTGTCACACCTCTCCCTCAATATCTTTGGTTGTCGTGTGTGACCCCTCTACCCCAAATGTGAGTCTGATTAACAAGTTATCACCAGCCTGCATCTATCAAAAAACATGTCAGCAATCCATAAATAACATCATATCATATTAGTCATATGTCACATATGAAATAACAAAAATACGCAAACCATAAAAAGTCCACTCCCTGACTCAATCTAGAGTCCAAGGAGGTCCATCGATGTCGTCAAAATCCTCAACCTATCAAGAGTCTTGCACACTTAGGAGAACCTATTCAATAGCATCTGTCTATACATAATAACATAACATAACATCATAAATCACAATCTCATCATCAAAATCCATAAGAGAAGAAATCACTCATATAATGAACCAGATCACTTGCACGCAAGTGTCCTTAAAAAATAAGTCACATCCAAAGTGCACGCAAGAGTGGGATGTTACACATTCACTATGAATTATTCTATGTTGTATCATATTCATCATAATTTCTTTGATACAAAAACTTTTCCTTTTATTGACATCTAACTGCCTATGTATTCCAATACCTAGTTGATTTGCTTAATCATCGGTTCCCCTGTAGCTATTCTATCCTTCTTTTCTACATTCATTTATTTGATACACATAAGTTTACATATTCCTATTTATGGATCTCATTTTCTTGATGACTAACTGTGTATATATTCCAATACCCAGTCAATTTTCTTGATCATCAGTTCCCCCATAACTATTATATCCTTCTTTGTTGTCTTCATTTCTTTGATACACAAACCTTTTATGCTTATTTCACTTAATCAACTTTATGTTTACATCTTCCTACATATGGATTTCCTCCAACAAATTCCTTCAAATTAATTCTTCCCAATTTCTAGATCGGATTCTAGGTTCAATCATTCACTATCAATTATTCTATATTGTGTCATATTCATCATAATTTCAATGTAAATATTCTAAGATTCTTTGCCACATTTATTTGAATTTTTTGACATCAATCTCTCAATGTTCTATTACTTGGTGGAATTTATTATTTCTCTCTCTATTATTTTGACACTTTAACATAGTGCCTAAAATTATCCTCATACGGTCCAAAAAATGTCAACAAGAGTGACACTTAATGAATTTTCACAATTTCAATGTATCTCCAACTTGATAAACCTCAATATTTATAGGTGTTTATAGGGTGCTTTCATAACGACCTTCAACTTTGCTTATTATCAATTTCCACATTTGATCATTCCCTATGGATTATTTTCATTGTGTCACATTCCTCCTAAACTAACTATAGGAACCTCAATCCGACCAATCAAATCCAACATTTTTCCTACCTCCTCTCATCATTTCACAATTGATACATACTCAATTCACAATTTTAATTGTGAACCTTCACTAGGTTCCAAGATTGTTGATATCCACTCTCACTTAGATGATTTTTTTCATCAACAACTTCCATATCATACACTTCGCCCATTTACTATCACATTTGGATATGTTGACATATGTATCAATGTTCCAGTACTTAGTGGAATTCATTATATTTATCACTCCACTGTTTAAACACTCCTAAACTAATGGTAGGTTAATCAACTACTCTCATTAGGTTTGACATTCAATATATTTGAACTCTAGAACCAATCATTTTGTTTCTAGAGTTCAAAAAATATATATTCTATACTACCTATAAATGGTAACTTTATGTGTCCATATTTACCATCACAAAGAATATGAATTCAATTATGACTCTGTATAATAGTCAAGAAACAATTTACCAATATTCAACATAATATATTTATGAGATATATTCATGACTACAATCCACTAGATGAAATCTGTACAAATTAGAAGACTTGTAACTTATAGTTTTCAATATATCTCCACTCAAATAAAACTCAATAATTTATACCCCTACCTCGATTTCTTTCATAACCTACTTCACTTTCCTTATGTAAATTTCCAAATCAGATTCTGCATCTCATTGTTTGCTATACATCCCTTTTATGTTGAGTCATATTCATCCTAAATTAATGGTCAACACTTCAATCTCACCCACCAAGTTTAATATTGTTTTTCTCTCATCTCCTCATTTTGTAAGCATTGCATTCTCAATCCACAATTTTACATATTCTTCTTCAATAGCCTTCCTCACCACCACGATTTTCGATCTCCACTATAACTTAGCAGATGAAATATGTACAAATTAGAAGCTCCTCTCACATTCATTCCTCTTAAACCATCACATAACTTCTAACTTACAGTTTTCAATATATCTCCACTCAAAGAAAACTCAAGAATTTATACTCATCTCTCGAACCTCACAAGCCCTTGTAAGTTTCCCAACTAGCACTGTACAACTCACAAGCCTCTCTAGGATTCATTCATATTAAACCATAACACACTTCTAACTTAATACTTTCGATATATCTCCCCTCAAAGAAAAATTCAAAATTTATACTCATGTCTTGAGTGCTTCCATAAGTTGCTTCACTTTTATTTTCTCAACATCCAAATTATATTCCACATATTGTTGTTCCCTATACATCCTTTTTGTGTTGAGTCATATTCATCCTAAATTAATAGTCAACACTTCAATATCACCCAGCAAGTTTGAAATTGTTTTTCGCGCCTCTCCTCATTTTGTAAGCAATGCATTCCCAATCAACAATTTTACATATTCTTCTTCAACAACCTTCCTCACCACCATAGTTTTCGATCTTCACTCTTACTTAGACATATTTTTGCATTTTCAATTTCCCTATCAACACTTTTCCCATTTACCATCTCATTTGGATTTTTCGACATCAATGTCTAAATGTTATATTACTTGGTGGAATTAATTATTTATTTCCCTACTATTTGGACACTTTAACATAGTGCCTAAAATTATCCTCCTATGATACAAAAATGTCAACAAGAGTGGCAATCATTTTTTACAATTTCATTATATCTCCACCTGGAGAAAACATAATATTTAAAAGTGTGTCTCAGGATCTTTCATAACTCCCTTCAATTTCCTTTTTCTCTATTTCCAATTTGGATTCCACATTTAATTGTTCGCTATGGATTGTTTATTTGTTTTGTCTTATTCCTCCTAAATTAAATGTAGGAACCTCAATACCACCATCAAGTCCAACAATGTTGTTCCTTCCTCTCATAATTTTCCGTTGCCTTCAAAATTGAAGAAATTTTCCATTATAAAGCCTTTGTCAATCTCAACTTTAATATTCCCCACTATCCATGGCTTCTCCATATGGGATACCCAACAACTAATTATTAGTCACTTGTTTCTTGTCCGTGTTTCTCCGAACTATATTTTTGAAAAATAGTTAATATTGAAGGATCATCATACTATTCCTATAGATTTCCTTCCTATGTGCTCTCCTGGTTCCGTGACTCAAGAAATTATACTTGAGCCTCGGGTTCTTTCATAACTTTTTCAATTTCCTCATTCTCAATTTCATCATTAGATTCCACATTCGATTCTTCACTATGGATTATTTTTGTGTTGTGTCAAATTCCTCCTAAATTTATGGTAGGAACCCCAATATTGCCCATAAAGTTTAACTTTATATTCCAACCTCTCATTGTTCCACAATTGAAACATTCTAGATCGACAATTTTACTTGTGCTTCTCCACTTGGTTTTCTGAACACCAAGGTTGTTGATCTCCAATCCTGCTTAGACATTTCTTGCATCGTAAATTTCCCTATCAAAATTTCTCCCATTTATTATCTCATTTGGATTTGTTGAAACCAATGTCTCAATGTTCTAGTACTTAGTGGAATACATTATTTTCTCACTCTACTATTTAGATGACCCAAAATAGTGCATAACCTTTTTCTCCTATGACACAAAAATGTAAACAATAATGACCCCTAGTCACTTTTGACAATTTCAAATGCAAAAGTACATATCTAATCTTTCAATATCGATCTTTTCTTATCATAATCATTCTCAACCTTTTGTCCTTCATGTGCTCAACATCAATGTCTCGATAGCTTCAATGCTCAACCAATTTTCCATTATTGAGGCTTTATCAAGACTTAATGTTTCCCAACATTCATAGATTTTCAATATAGGATAATGAACAAGATGATTTCTCTTTTTTTTCTTACCAATGCTTCTCTATATTGGAGTTTTTCCAACTCTTTGATCCTTATGTCCATCCATGGTTTCTTGAATTTTATTTTTTTTCCATTGTTCCAACACTTTTCTCATTTTTCGTGTATTGCACTTCATTATTGAACTTTCCTTGTTGCAAATTCCTTTTCTTGATGGCTAGTTGCCTATGTATTCCAATAACTTGTTGATTTCATTGATCATGAGTTCCACTGTAACTAATCTGCTACTTTCATTTCCTTGATACACAAAATTTTTATGCATATTTCACTTAATAAATTTTATATGTTTACATATTACTATATATGGATATGCACCAATAAATTCCTTAAAGATAATTCTTCCCAATTTGCAAATCAGATTCTCCATTCAATCGTTCACTATCTAGTATTATATGTTGTGTCATATTCATCATAATTTCATTGATACACAAACTTTTCCTTTTATTGATGGTTAATTTCTTATGTATTTTGATACCTAGTCGATTTCCTTTATCATCAATTCCCATGTAATTATTCTATCCTTTTTTTCTACCGTGATTTATTTGATACACAATCCTTTTATGCATATTTCACTTAATCAACTTTGTATGTTTATGTCTTCCTATATATGAATTTCAATTTCTCTATAGATAACTGCCTATATATTCCAATATCCATTCAATTTCCTTGATCACCAGCTCCCCTATAACTATTCTATCCTTTTTTGCTATCTTCATTTCTTTGATATACAAAAACGTTATGCATATTTCACTTAATCAGATTTGTTTGTTTGCATCTTCCTATATATGGATATCCTCCAATAAATTCCTTCAAATTAATTCTTTCCAATTTCCAATTCAAATTCCACATTCAATCATTCACTATTGATTATTCTATGTTGTGTCATATTGGTCATAATTTCCATGTAAATATTATAAGCTTGTTTGCCACTTTTATTCCACTAATACCCAATTTGATTATTTGTCTTTCACTAAAAAAACTTTATATGTTTAATTCCTCCTATATTTATTCTTCCTTCAATACAATAACCACCTTTTATACAATTACAAATTACCTTTCTAAATGGAAATGTATCAATTGTATGAAATTCTAGATAGAAAGTGCTTGATCATATGTCATGTAATACATATCTCTACCTAAAAATTGTATCTTGATGTGTCCATATTTACCATCGTATAAAATATGGATTCAATATTGATTGTTTAATAATCAACAAAAAAAAAATCAATATTTGATGTAGTCAATTTATAACAGATATTCACGATTGTAATTTTCCCAGTTATGACTGTACAACTCACAAGCCCCTCTAGAATTCCTTCATATTAAACCATAACATACTTCTAACTTAAAACTTTCGATATCTCTTCCCTCAAATAAAACTTCAAAATTTATACTCATGTCTCAAGTGCTTCCATAAGTTGCTTCACTTTCTTTTTCTCAACTTCCAAATTGTTAAGGTTTAAGATATTATTAGTTTTTTTTCAATTTAATAGATATCCATAGCATAGATAGGATCACTAAGAGAAACACAATCACAAGAGACACCTCGTTTATCATGGGAAACCCTCACGGGGGAGAAAACATAGAAAAAAAATCCTTAATATTGATAGCCAATACAATGCCAAGAGAATAAACCAAACACTACAGAAAGTCCTCTCCAAGTAATGCACCTCTCTCTCTCTTCCTTCTTCTCCAAATACAGCTCCAAACTTGCGCTCTAAGAACGAGTGATTGAGTGAACAAATGAGGCGCTAGCTTCTTTTATTTATACAGTCTGGTAGGTGTTGAAAGGACGTGTCTTTTCACTGGCAGGGCTGACTTCTCCATATGGGTGGTTATAACCACTTTTATTAATTCTAGGGGCCCACTTCTCATTATGCATATTACAATTAGGGTTTGACCAATCCAAAAAATGGGATTTGGTCATTTACAATGCCCGACATGATCAATTCACAAAAGGGGATTGATCTAATGAATAATACATCAATAATAAAATATAATACTCTTTTCAGTTACAATATTTCAACACTCCCCCTTAACAAGAAGGGTATTCTACAACAACATCAGGTGAGAGAGAGGGAAGAATCATCAACAACATATTGGAACACTGACTGGCATATCTATAAATCATTAGAATTTTTTCTCATCATCATCGTTCACAGCATGAAGATGGAGTAGCATCATCATCCTCATCAGGGTGAGGCTAAAGTAACATCATCATCATCTTTAGTGTGAGGCTAAAGTAATATCATCATCTTCTTTAGCATCACGCTAAAGTAACATCATCATCTTCTTTAGCACGAGGCTAATGTAACATCATCATCTTCAACATGAAAGATGAAATAACATCATCATCATCATCATCTTTAGCAAGAAGCTGAAGTGGCATCATCATCATCTTCTTCAGCAAGAAGCTGAAGTGGCATCATCATCATCCTCTTCAGTAAGAAGCTAGAGTGGTATCATCATCATCATCTTCAACAAGAAGATGAAGTGTCATTATCATCATCTGCATCAATATGGATTAGTATAACACTAATACATCATCATCATCAATAACAACACAAGGCTAATAAAACATCAACAACAACAATATCACAACACAAAGGATGGAGCATCATCAACAACAACAACATAACAACACGAAGGCTAGAGCATCATTAACAACAAAAACATTACAACATGAAGATTGGAGCATCATCAACATCAACACTATGTTTAGAGTCTTCAACATGAGGATGACATCAAAGCACAAAGATGGCTACACAATATCATCAAAATGAAGCTGGAATCACAACATGAGGTTGGAAACACAACATCTTCAACACGAAGCTAGCATCACTGCCCGAGGCTCGAAACACATCATCAATATGAAGCTAGCATCATAGCGCGAGGCTAGAAACACATCATCATAGCATGAATTTTGCATCACAGTATGAGACTGTCAACACAATATCATTAGCATGAAGTTGGGATCACAATACGAGACTCACAACATCATCACATCATAAGGCTAGCACACATCATCACAGCACGAGGTTGTCACATCCTCACAGCACAAGGATGACACATCATCACAACATGAGGCTAGCACATCATCAAAACACGAGGTTGGCACATCATCAACACAAGGATATCATCACATCACTAGGCTGGCACATCATCAACATAAGGCTGGCATCACAGCACTAGGCTGGCACATCATCAACACAAGGCTGGCATCACAGCACTAGGTTGGCACATCATCACAACATTAGTTTGGCACATCATCAACACAAGGTTGGAATCACAACACTAGGCTGGAACATCATTATTACAAGTCTAGCATCACATCACTCAGCTAGCACATCATCATCATGGGGTCAACATCAAAACACTACTCCCTCTTTCGAGGGAGGTCCTTATAGACTACACCAAGATTATCTCAAAAGTGCTCAAACTTTACACAAGATAGAGGCTTGGTCAACACATCAGTAACTTGTTCATCCATGCTAAAATATTGGAGGTTTATGGCTCCTCTCTGCAACATATCACTAATGAAGTGATACCAGATATCTATGTGCTTCGACTCATCATGGAACGCATGGTTCACCATCATCTTTATACAACTTGGTAATCACATAGAGTCAAGGTGGCTTCCATCACCAGATCAAATAGATATATCAATAACATCCAAATTCATATGGATTCACAATTGGTAGAACATGCAACAATGTATTATGCTTCTGTCATTCTCGGAGCAATGTTGAATTGTTCCCTACTTTTCCATGAAGTCATGGCTTACTCCAAACTGAAACAACATCCTAGAGTGTTGTTTTTTTTATTTTTTATCAGAAGCACTTCCAACCAATCTTAATTGGCATGACCACTCAATCTAAAGTCACGATCTCTAGTATAATAGAGACACAAATCCTATGTACCCTTAAGGTATCTCATCATATGTTTTGAAGAAACAATGTGAATATCACTGGGCTCTGCCAGATACTGACTCAAGGAAAAACATATAACTAGCTTAGTATTTGTCATATACATCACTGAAACAATAATCTATATGTACAGAGTAACATCAACCAATTCTGACGAGGTATTTACCAGGAGCTTAACTTCATTTCCATGGGTGTGTTCATAGATTTACATTTCAGCATGTCAAACCTCTTCATTTTAACTGCATACTTCCCTTGGTTAAGGAAGATCTTCTCTATGCTCTGCCAAACTTCAATACCTAAGAGATAATGCATTTAAGTCTTCCATCAAACTCTATAGTGATATTCTTCTACAATCGATGATGATATTTTATTCATCTTGTCAAGAATACATCATCTACATATAGTAGTAACATCACTAGCTCATCATTTATAACCTTGAGATAAAGGTTAGAACCAACTTTACTCTTGGTAAAGCCCAAGCTCTTCAGGAAACTGTAAATTCTGCTATATCAAGCTCTAAGAGCTTGATTCAACACGTATAGAGCTTCCTTCAACTATAAAACATGAGTCTTTCTATCTTCAATCTTCAAACCAAATTTTCTCATTACATTGTAACAATCTGGTACACTTTCTCAGTTGTAACTCAATCTGCACAATCATGTGCTAGCTCTATGTTCTCTCTGCAAAGCACTATCTGTCCCACTGCTTGAGAGTATGCCCTCTCCTCGTTCTGCAACTGTTCCTTCTGGAACTGGGACTCTGCACCTGCACTTGATCTAAAGCTGAGAATGGTTGCTCCATTCACTGTGACTACTGAAATCTGGGAGTAACTCTTCTACTTCATCATGGAAACAACTTCATCTGAAACTGAGAGTGGCTCAATAACTGATACTGAAGATAACTCTTCTTCTTTAATGGGGGTAACACTATATTTTATTGTAGTCATGTCTCCATGAACAAACTAATGTAATGCACCAATCACCACTCAATTTTAAATATGGGGATTGCTCCCCCTGCATCTCATACTATATATGAATCATGGTTTTTTTGGTTGTCTTCATAAATAGAACTATTTATTCAATAAGTGTCTCACCATAGTCTTCTCCCTTTTTCTAGGATAATCCTCTAGACACACATCAGACTTTGTACATCTGCAACATGCTTTATCTGTATAGATCAATCTTGGAAGTCAATACCAACTTCTCTTCTAGTATCATGGAAGAATCCATATCCTATTCTTTTTGAATGGCTTCCTTCTCTGTTACTGAAACAGTGGAATCTTCCCAAGAGATTTCATATCTCATAGAATTTTTTGAAGCTATGATATAATCTTCTCATGACATCTGTCTCCTAGTCCTAGAAGTTATCTCTTCATATGATCCTTTCTGAGATCAGTCTTACTCTCAATTTTTTTCTGAGTCTACAAGGACTTCATAATCTCTTACAGGGTATACTTGGTGTTGAATACCAATTCTAAATATGAAAGACTGAGACATGATTCAAACGATTTATGCTTCCTGTCAAGGTGCCTTCATTAACCTTTGAACAATTTTGTTGTGAGATATTTTTCTAATGTTCAATCATCTTTGGAGCCTTCTACTCCTTACAATCAATCTTCATATGAGATACTCTGAATCTCAAAAGATAGCTTATTCTTCATCTTCTTTGGTACATGAGTGTATATGGTCATGTACATATTCTGCTTCATATCTCATCTAATATGTTGCCTTATACAACCTTCACTAGCTTCCTCAAGGTCATCACCTATGACCTGAAGCAAGGTCAACAAAACAACAAGCAAGAATAATACTCTTTTGAAAATAATAGATAAAATAATAGCATGAATAATCATCGCAATAGCTCCTTTAGAGATATCACTTGTGAACTGTCTAAAGAAAAGATCAAAATTAAGAAATACAATACAAAATGAGGTCAACACTCTCCTAGTGTTGTGATCAAACATTCATCCAAGGTGACCTAGAATCAACACAAGAATTTTCTCTAAAAGGAGATGTTAGTTGTATATGTTACATTAAGCATTTATCTCAATATGCCCACATGCTACCAAGTATAATACTTTTCAAATAATTCTATCTCAACTATAGTGTTTACTTGTAATGGGGTAGTTATCAATTTTGTCATGTGAAACTTTGAATCTTATCAACTTCATTAATCAAACCTGGAACTTGGAGTCTTGTCCTCAAGAATGAGTATTTTTCTTTTATTCCAAGTCTCCTTCACTTAAGATGACAAGTGATTTCTTCAACTTGTCTTTTGTACTAGGACAATATGCTATCTTGACAGTAGGTTGGGTTAGAGAATAAACTATATGATCTCAAATTTAATCCATCTATTACCTTAACTTTAATTTTGACCAAAGGTTAGTATGATGGTCATAGCTTCAACATGCAACCTAGATCAAAATATTGTCATAACAAATATATGCATATTAGAATAATCAAACCTGGGTTTCATTATTCCTATGAATGTGTTGGATATTGAGATCCTTCTGGATCTATGTCAAGAGATCCCTTCTCTTGCAAATACACATTTAAACATATGTGAGTACATACCTCTGATAGCATTTGCAAGTAGTGGCATCAACTAGTAGCACCAGTAATAATTACCAACCCCTTTTAAAACTTCAAGGGTGACTGCAACTGGTACTGTAGTTGATTATGAAACTGCAACTACAACTTCAACTTAGGGTTTTATGAGGAAACCCTAATTTTTAAAATTTTAAGTTTTGAAATTTTGATCTAGGGGATGGATGCGCTGAGCTGAGGTGAGTAAGCTGGTGCAGTCAGATTTATGAAAATCCAAATTTTACCCCCTCAAACTTGACCTGCAGATTTCTGGACTGGTTTTCTGGTGCTTATGGTTTTCTGGTACTTATGGTACCGGTGAAAACTAGGGTTTCACTTTCCAAGAGTTCTATCCATTAAAAAGGTGTGGTGAATATGCCAAAAGATTCACTAGGGCAGGGCACACTTTTCTAGATGGATTTTAGGAAAATATTCCTCTCCAATAAAAATCCCTAATTTTCATGTATGACAACAATGACGTTTTTCTTCTTCTGGTGAAAGATTCTCTCTTCATCTTACCTCTGAAACCATGTTAAGGTTTAAGATATTATTAGGTTTCTTTTCAATTTACTAGATAACCATAGCATACATAGGATCACTAAGAGAAACAAAATCACAAGAGACACATCATTTATCTTGGGAAACCTCATGGGGGAGAAAACCCAAGAAAAACTTCCTTAATATAGATAGCCAATACAATGCCAAGAGAATAAACCAAACACTACAAAAATTCCTCTCCAGGTAATGTGCCTCTCTATCTCTTCCTTCTTCTCCAACTACAGCTCCAAAATTACGCTCTGATGAACAAATAAGACACTATCCTCCTTTATTTATACAATCTGGCAGGTGCTGAAAGGACATTTCTTTTCACTGGCAGGGACGACATCTCCTTCTGGGTGGTTATAACCACTTTAATTAATTCTAGGGGCCGACTTCTCATTATGTATATTACAATTAGGGTTTGACCAATCCGCAAAAGGGGATTTGGTCATTTACAATGTCCGACATGATCAATCCACAAAAGGGGATTGTTATAATAAATAATACATCAATAATAAAATAGAATACTCTTTGTAGTTACAATATTTCAACACAAATTATATTCCACATATTGTTGTTCCCTATACATCCTTTTTGTGTTGTGTCATATTCATCCTAAATTAATGGTCAACACTTCAATCTCACCCATCAATTTTGACATTGTTTTTCACTCCTCTCATCATTTTGAAATCAATGCATACTCAATTGAAAATTTTACCAACTATCAATCTAATTTATTTTTTCATTCCAAAAAATATGTTACGTAATAGATCGCATAAATTTTCAAATTAATGCTTCATATAGAATATAAATTCAAACCACTTCATAAAATTATACTCATTCAAATGAGTTATACTTATCTCCCTTCTCAAATCTCAATCTCTAGTTATTTCTTTGTTCTCTCAATCTAATTCATTTTTGAATTCCATTTTGCAAAACATTTTGCCACCCAAATAAGTATTATGATTAATTTTCATATGGTGTAAACATTCACACACATATTTGTAGATATTATCACATTACATGGTTATGCTCACCTTCATTCTTCATTTCTCTACTTTATTTTACAAATCCAAAATATAGGTGAATTATGATAATTTCTTTAGGAAGTACAAGGGACTCTTTTTATTGTAATAATCAATTAACACCATGTAATATAGAGAGTTAAACCCACAAATTGTGTCTTCATGTATCCACATAAACTATGAATACAAATTTCATCTAGCACATGGCGCATCAATCCTTTCCTCAGAATGATATAATCAAATGCACTCCCTTACAACCTTATGTGAAGCTTGCATTCTTGTTCACTTTGCAAGAATGCAAGCTTCACATATTTTAGTTAATGTATACATCTCAACAACTTTATTTTATTTAAATATGCATAAACTTTTAAAGAATTAGTGTCCCCTTATTTGAAAAATATAAGTTGATAGTGATATGATGGTCTAAGAGAATTAAATTCAAGAGGGAATTGTTAGTTCTACAATTTTTATAAGGGCCTTACAATTAAAATATCTCTCATAAATGGAATACGTCGAATATTGGTAAATTTTGTGTTTATTATTATGTCAAATAAAAATTGACTTCATATTTTCTAACAAATGCTAAAAATATTAATATAGATAGATGGAAAAATGTATACAAAAAAAATTGTTAACAAATATCAACTCAATTACGAATCTCACATAATAACCAACGCAAAATTTACCAATATCTGTCTTATTCCATTTATAAGAGATATTCTTGATGGTAAGGCCCCTATCATAAGGGTACAACTCACAATCCCCTCTCAAACTTATTCCTCTTAAATAATCGCATTTCTTCCAACTTACAATTTTCAATGCATCTCTACTCATAACAAACTTAAGAATTTATACTTGTGCCTTGGGTGCTTACATCAATTCACTCAAATTAATTCTTCCCAAATTATAAATTAGATTCCACAGTTAATTGTTCACTATTGATTATTCTATGTTTTCTCATATTCATCATAATTTCCATGTAAACATTCTAATATTCTTTGACACATTTATTCCACTAATAACCAACGTTATTATGCATCTTTCACTGAATCAACTTTATATGCTTACGTCCTCCTATATTCGGTCTTCTACCAATGACACGACCACTTTTTAGAATTTTGAAATTTAACATTCTAAATGGAAATGTATCAATTGTATGAGTTTCTAGATAGAGGAAGTGACAACATTGTTCCTATGGATTCTTTTGTTCTTGTGTCATATTCCTCCTAAATCAAAAGTAGGCACTTCAATCCCATCCATCAAATCCAACAATTGTCTTCCCTCCTCTCATCATTTCACAATTGACACATACTCCATTCACATGTCTACTTGTGCCCCTTCACTAGAATCCAAKATTGTTGATATCCACTCYCACTTAGACTCTTTTTKCATAAAMAAWTTCCTTATTAACACTTCGCCCATTCGCTATGACATTTGGATATTTTTACATCAATGTMTCAATGTTCTAGTACTTAGTGGAATTCATTATATTTATTAATCCACCATTTAAACACTCCTAAACTAATGGTAGGTTTCTCAACCTCACTCATTARGTTTGACATTCATTATATTTGACTCTAGAACCAATCATTTTGGTTCTAGAGTTCAAATCATATACATTCTCTTAAACATCCATTTTGCAACATCCTTCCTCCATACAAATAAACTTACATAACTATTTTCATAAATCTTCCAATTAAACCTCACACACCATTCCTTAGATCTTATACTAATTCATGTGAGTTACACTGACCTCTTTTCTTAAATATTGATCTCTAGTTTCTATTGATGTTCTATCCATTTAATCTAGTGTGGATTATGTCCACCGGAGAAATTGCCAGGTCCTTCCTTTTATTATCCAACAACATGAAGGGATACAACCTACAACTCAACCGATGTAACTTCCTCGTCTTCCTCTAATGATATCCTCTCTCAGAATAAAATAATCACACACATACACAATCGTAATAAAATTCACTTATAAAATAGGGTTTCCTTCTAAGAAAACAAAATCCCAAAAATAACTTCTACTGACAGATCTATGATCTTATAATGAATGGTTTAGATTGACTACGAAATTACAATATTTTACAAGGCAATTTTTACCAATATTTCACTTCGGTGGCATTTTTCTCACTCTACTATTTAGACAACCCAACACAGATCCTAATCTTTTTCTCCTATGATGCAAAAATATATACAAGAATGACCCCTAGTCACTTTTGACAATTTGAAATGCAAGGGTACATATCTAATTTTTCAATATCGATATTTTCTTATGATAGTCGTTATCAACCTTTTGGACTTCATGTTCTCAAAATCAATGTCTCTATAGTTTCAATGCTCAACTAATTTTCCATTATTGAGGTTTTATCAGGAATTTATGTTTCCTAGCATTCATAGTTTTTTAACATAAGATATCGAAACCCGTTGATTACTCACTTTTTTTCTTACCAATGCTTCTCTACATTGGAGTTTTCCCAACTTTTTTATCCTTGTGCGAAATCATGATTTCTTGAATTACAATTTTTCCACTATACCAAGATTTTTCTCCTTTCTCGTGTATTTTCCTTTGTTTATTGCACATTCCTTCTCTTGACAACTAATTGCCTATATATTCCAATACCTAGTCAATTTCCTTGATCATTAGTTCCCCTGTAAGTATTATATCCTTCTTTGCTACCTTCATTTCTTTAATACACAACTTTTATGCATATTTCACTTAATCAACTTTATTTCTTACATCTTCCTATATGTGGATTTCCTCCAATAAATTCCTTCAAATTATTTCTTCCCAATTTCCAAATCAAATTCCACATTCAATCATTCACTATGAATTATTCTATGTTGTATCATATTCATCATAATTTCTTTGATATACAAACTTTTCCTTTTATTGACATCTAACTACCTATGTATTCCAATACCTAGTTGATTTATTTGATCATTGGTTCCCTTGTAGCTATTCTATCCTTCTTTTCTACATTTGTTTCTTTCATACAAAAATGCTTTATGCATATGTATTCCAATACCCATTTTCTTGATGACTAACTACGTATATATTCCAATACCCAGTTGATTTTCTTTTTCATCATTTCCCCCATAACTATTTTGTCCTTCTTTGCTCCCTTCACTTGTTTGATACACAAACGTTTTATGCTTATTTAACTTAATCAACTTTATATGTTTACATATTCCTACATATGGATTTCCTCCAACAAATAACTTCCAATTAATTCTTCCCAATTTCTAGATCGGATTCTAGATTCAATCATTCACTATCGATTATTTTATATTATGTCATATTCATCATAATTTCCGTGTAAATATTCTAAGCTTCGTTTCCACATTTATTTGAATTTGTTGACATCAATGTCTCAATGTTCTATTACTTGGTGGAATTTATTATTTCTCTCTCTATTATTTAGACACTTTAACATAGTGCCTAAAAGTATCCTCCTATGGTCCAAACATGTCAACAAGAGTGCACTTAATCAATTTTCACTATTTCAATGTATCTCCAACTTGAGAAAATTCAATATTAATAGGTGTTTATAGGGTTCTTTCATAACGACTTTCAACTTTGCTTATTCTCAATTTCCATATCCGATTCCACATTTGATCATTCCCTATGGATTCTTTTGTTTGTGTCACTTAGATGCTTTTTTTCATCAACAATTTTCATATCATATGCTTCGCCCATTTACTATCACATTTGGATATGTTGAAATCTATGTATCAATGTTCCAGTACTTAGTGGAATTCATTATATTTATGACTCCATTGTTTAAACACTCCTAAACTAATGGTAGGTTACTCAACTACTCTCATTAGGTTTGACATTCAATATATTTGAATTCTAGAACCAATCATTTTGTTTCTAGAGTTCAAATAATATATATTCTCTGAAACATCCATTTTTCAACATCCTTCCATCATACAAATCGACTTACATAACAATTTGCATAAATATTCCTATTAATACTTATATAGATTAAACTTCACACTTGACTATGTAGATCTTATACTAATGCAGGTGATTTATATTCACCTCCCTTATCAAATCTCTATATCCATATTTTCTTGATGTTCTATCCATTTAATCCAATTTTTAATTCCATAAAATATGTGACTCCCACTTTCTCTTTTTGTTGTAACCATCAATGAGTTTCATTCTATACAAATGTCTACTACCTATACATGGTAACTTGACATTTCCATATTTACCATCACATAGAATATGAATTCAATTATGACTCTGTATAATAATCAACAAATAATTTACCAATATTTAATATAATGTATTTATGAGAGATATTCATAACCGCAATCCACCAGACAAAATTTGTACAAATTAGAAGCCCCTCTCACATTCATTCCTCTTAAACCATCACATCACTTCTAACTTAGAGTTTTCAATATATCTCCACTCAAAGAAATCTCAAGAATTTATACTCATACCTCGAGTTCTTTCATAACTTACTTCACTTTCCTTATCTAAATTTCCCAATCAGATTTAACATCTCATTGTTCACTATATATCCTTTTTGTGTTGAGTCATATTCATCCCAAATTAATGGTCAACACTTCAATCTCACCCACCAAGTTTGAAATTGTTTTTCTCCCATCTCCTCATTTTGTAAGAAATGCATTCTCAATCAACAATTTTACATATTCTTCTTCAATATCCTTCCTCCCCACCATTATTTTCGATCTCCACTCTAATGTAGAAGAAGAAATATGTACAAATTAGAAGCCCCTCTCACATTCATTCCTCTTAAACCATCACATCACTTCAAACTTACAGTTTTCAATATATCTCCACTCAAAGAAAACTAAAGAATTTATACTCATACCTCAAGAGCTTTCATAACCTACTTCACTTTACTTATCTAAATTTTCAAATCAGATTATGCATCTCATTGTTTTCTATATATCATTTTTGTGTTGATTCATATTCATCCTAAATTAATGGTCAACACTTCAATCTCACCCACCAAGTTTGAAATTATTTTTCGCTCCTCTCCTCATTTTGTAAGAAATGCATTCTCAATCAACAATTTTACATAGTCTTATTCAATAGCCTTCCTCAACACCACGGTTTTTGATCTCCACTCTTACTTAGACATTTTTTTGCATTCACAATTTGCCTATCGACACTTTGCCATTTACCATCTCATTTGGATTTTTTGACATCAATGTCTAAATGTTATAGTACTTGGTGGAATTAATTATTTATTGTTATACTATTTGGACACTTTAACATAGTGCCTAAAATTATTCTCCTATGATTCAAAAATGTTAACAAGAGTGGCAATCATTTTTTACAATTTCATTGTATCTCCACCTAGATAAAACACAATATTTAAAAGTGTGTCTCAGGATCTTTCATAACTCCCTTCAATTTCATTATTCTCTCTTACCAATTTGGATTCCACATTTAATTATTCTCTATGGATTGTTTATTTGTTGTGTCATATTCCTCCTAAATTAAATGTAGGCACCTCAATAACACCATCAAGTCCAACAATTTTGTTCCTTCCTATCATAATTTCCCACTACCTTCAAAATTGTAGAAATTTTCCATTATCATGCCTTTGTCGATTTCAACTTTAAGCTTCCCCACTATCCATGGATTCTCCATATGGGATACCCAACACCTGATTACTAGTCACTTATTTATTGTTTGTGTCTCTCTGAATTGTATTTTTGAAAAATATTTAATATTGAAGGATCATCATACTATTCATCTAGATTTCCTTCCTATGTTCTCTCCCGGTTCCATGACACAAGAAATTATACTTGAGCCTTGGGTGATTTCATAACTTTTTCAATTTCCTCATTCTCAATTTCATTATTAGATTCCACATTCAATTCTTCACTATGAATTATTTTTGTGTTGAGTCAAATTCCTCTGAAATTTATGGTAGGAACCCCAATATCACCCATAAAGTTTTTATTATTCCAACCTCTCATTGTTCCACAATTGACACATTCTAGATCAATAATTTTACTTGCGCTTCTCCACTTGGGTTTTTGAACACCAAGGTTGTTGATCTCCAATCCTTCTTAGACATTTATTGCATCATAAATTTCCCTATCAAAAGTTCTCCCATTTACTATCTCATTTCGATTTGTTGAAACCAACGTCTTAATGTTCTAGTACCTAGTGGAATACATTATTTTCTCACTCTACCTATTTAGACGACCCAAAATAGTGCCTAACATTTTTCTCCTATCATAGAAAAATGTAAACAAGAATGACCCCTAGTCTCTTTTGACAATTTCAAATGCAAGAGTACATATCTAATCTTTCAATATCGGTCTTGTATTATCATAATCATTCTCAACCTTTTGTCCTTCATGTTCTCAACATCAATGTCTCGATAACTTCAATGCTCAACCAATTTTCCATTATTGAGGCTTTATCAAAACTTTATGTTTACCAACATTCATATATTTTCAATATAGGATAACAAACAAGATGATTACTCTATTTTTTCTTACCAATGCTTCTCTATATTGGATTTTTTCCAACTCTTTGATCCATCTTTCCATCCATCCTTTCTCGAATTTCATTTTTTTCCATTGTTCCAAAACCTTTCTCATTTTTCGTGTATTGAACTTTCGTTATTGAACTTCATTATTGAACTTTCCTTGTTGCAAATTCATTTTCTTAATGGCTAGCTTCCTATATATTCCAATATCTAGTTGATTTCCTTGATCATCAGTTCCACTGTAACTTCTCTGCTACCTTAATTTCCTTGATACACAAATTTTTTATGCATATTTCACTTAATAAACTTTATATGTTTACATATTCCTATATACGGATATGATCCAATACATTCCTTCAAGGTAATTCTTCCCAATATTCAATTCAGATTTTTCATTCAATTGTTCAATATCTAGTATTCTATGTTGTCATATTCATCATCATTTCGTTGATACACAAACTTTTCTTTTCTTCATGGTTAATTTCCTATGTATTCCGATACTTAGTCGGTTTCCTTGATCATCAATTCCCATGTAACTATTCTATCCTTCTTTTCTACGTTGATTTCTTTGATACACAATTCTTTTATGCATATTTCACTTAATCAAATTTGTGTGTTTGTGTCTTCCTATATATGGATTTCTATTTCTCTACAGATAACTACTTATATATTCCAATACCCATTCGATTTCCTTGATCATCAGTTCCCCTATAACTATTATATCCTTTTTTGCTACTTTCATTTCTTTAATATACAAAAGATTTATGCATATTTCACTTAATGAGATTTGTGTGTTTACATCTTCATATATATGGATTTCCTCCAATAAATTCCTTCAAATTTATTCTTCCCAATTTCCAAATCAGATTCCACATTCATTTGTTCACTATTGATTAGTCTATGTTGTATCATATTTATCATAATTTCCATGTAAATATTATAAGCTTATTTTCCACTTTTATTCCACTAATACCCAATGTAATTATGTGTCTTTCACTAAAAAAAACTTTATATGTTTAAGTTCTCCTATATTTAGTCTTCCTTCAATACAACAACCACCTTTTATACAATTAAAAATTACCTTTCTAAATGGAAATTTATCAATTGTATGAGTTTCCATATAGAAAGTGCTTGATCACGTGTCATGTAATACAGATGTCTACTTACAAATTGTATCTTGATGTGTCCATATTTACCATTGTATAAAATATGGATTCAATTTTGATTATTTAACAATCCACAAAAAAATTTCAATATTTGATGTAGTCAATTTATAAGAAATATTCACGATTGTAAGTTTCCCAGCTAGAATTGCACAACTCACAAGCCCCTCTAGAATTCATTCATGTTAAACCATAACATACTTCTAACTTAAAATTTCCGATATATCTCCCCTAAAAAAAACTTCAAAATGCATACTCATGTCTAGAGTGCTTCCATAAATTGCTTCAATTTCCTTTTCTCAACTTCCAAATTATATTCCACATCCCGTTGTTCCCTTTACATCCTTTTTGTGTTGTGTCATATTCATCCTAAATTAATGGTCAACACTTCAATCTCACCCATCAATTTTGACATTGTTTTTGAATCCTCTCATCATTTTTAAATCAATGCATACTCAATTGACAATTTTACCAACTTCACACTCCATTTTGTATATCTTAAACTAATGTGTATAGGTATACTCACCTTCCTTATGAAATATCAAACTCTACTTTTTATTGATGTTCTATCAATCTAATTTAATTTTTCAATCAAATAAATATGTTATGTAATAGATCACATAAATTTTCAAAATTAATGCTTCATATATCATAAAAATTCAAACAACTTTGTAGAATTATACTCATTCAAATGAGTTATACGTATCTCCCTTCTCAAATATCAATCTCTAGTTCGTTTTTTTTTTCTCTCAATCTAATTCATTTTTGAATTCCTTTTTGAAAATCCTTTTCCAACCCAAATAAATATCATGATTAATGTTCATATGGCGTAAACAGTCACACACCTCTTTGTATATCTTATTACATTAAGTGGTTATGCTCAATTTAATTCTTCATTTCTCTAAGTTATTTTACAAATCCAAGATATAGGTGATTTCTGATCATTTCTTTAGGAAGTACAAGGGACTCTTTTATTGTAATAATCAATGAACAACATGTAATATAGAGAGTTCTACCCACATATTGTGTCTTCMTGTATCSACATAAACTATGAATAAAAAATTCTTCTAGMACATGGCACATCAACCCTTTCCTYTRAATGATATGATCAAATACACTCCCTTACAACCTCATGGAATTACTTCTATGACTCTAACATATTCTCTACTCCCTTGTCCACTTTGCAAGAATGCAAGCTTCACATATTTCACTTAATGTATGCATCTCAACAACTTCATTTTCTTTAAATATGAATAAAAGTTTAAAGAATTAGTGTCCCCCTATTTGAAAACTATAAGTTGGTAGTGATACGATGTTCTAAGAGAATTAAATTCAATAGGTCATTGTTAGTTGTACAATTTTTATAAGGGCCTTACAATAAAAATATCTCTCATAGATGGAATACGTCGAATATTGGTAAGTTTTTTGTTTATTATTATGTCAAATAAAAATTGACTTCATATTTGCAAACAAATGCTAAAAATATGAATATAGTTAGATGGAAAAATGTATACAAAAAAATTTGTTACCAAATATCAACTCAATTACAAATCTCACATAATAATCAATGCAGAATTTACCAATATATGTCTTATTCCATTTATGAGAGATACCATGATGGTAAGGCCCCTATCAAAAGGGTACAACTCACAAGCCCCTCTCAAACTTATTCCTCTTAAACAATCACACTTCTTCCGACTTACAATTTTCAATGCATCTCGACTCATAACAAACTTAAGAATTCATACTTGTGCCTTGGGTGCTTACATCAATTCCCTAAAATTAATTCTTCCCAAATTCTAAATCAGATTCCACATTCAATTGTTCACTATCAATTATTCTATGTTTTTTCGTATTCATCATAATTTCAGTGTAAATATTCTAATCTTATTTGACACATTTATTCCACTAATACCCAACTTTTTTACACATCTTTTACTGAATCAACTTTATATGCTTACGTCTTCCTGTATTCAGTCTTCCACCAATGACACAACCACATTTTAGAATTTTTGAATTTAACATTCTAAATGGAAATGTATAAATTGTATGAGTTTCTATATAGAAAGTGATTGATCATGCATCATGTAATACAAATCTCTACCTACAAATTGTGTCTTGATGTGTCCATATTTACCATTGCATAAAGCATGGATTCAATTATGAGTTTATATAATAATCAAGAAAAAAATTACCAATATTCGATGTAGTCAATTTATAAGAGATATTCATGATTGTAAGTTTCCTAGTTAACATTGTACAACTCACAATCCCCTCTCAAGTTCATCATATTAAACCATAACATCACTTCTTACTTAGAATTCTCAATATATCCCCACTCAAAGAAAACTCAATAATTTATACTTGTGTCTCGAGTGCTTCTATAAGTTGCTTAGTTTTCCTTTTCACAACTTCCAAATTAGACTCCACATCGTGTTGTTTGCTATAGATCCTTTTTTTTTGTGTCATATTCAAACTAAATTAATGGTCAAGACTTACATCTCACCCATCAAGTTTGACATCACTTTTCACTCCTTTCACTATTATGTAATCAATGCATACTAAATTGAGAATTTTACCAATGCTTCTTCACAAAGTTTCATCAAAACCAAGGTTGTCAATCTCCATTGTTACTTAAATGGTTTGTTTGCATCGATAATTTCCCTCTCGACACTCCACTTGTTTACTATCTCATTTGAATTTCCCGACATTAATGTATCGATGTTGTATTACTTTTTGGAATTCATTATTTCTCTCTCTACTACTTAGACACTTTAACATATTGCCTAAATTTATCCTCCTGTGATCCAAAAATTTCAACAAGAGTGACACAACATTTTTCACAATTTTAATGTATCTCCAACTTGAGAAAACTCTATATTTATAGGTGTGTCTAGGGTGCTTTCATAACTCCCTTCAATTTTTCTTATTCTCAATTACAATGTTCGATTCTTCATTTTATATTTCACTATGGATTATGTCGTTGTTGTGTAATATTTCTCCTAAATTAAATGTACACACCTCAATCCCACCCATCAAACCCAATAATTTTCTTCCCTCCTCTCATCATTTCACAATTCACACATAATCAATTAACAATTTTACTTGTGCCCCTTTACTAGGTTCCAAGGTTGTTGATCTCCACTCTCACTTAAACACTTTTTTTCATCAATAATTTTCTTATCGACACTTCGGCCATTTACTATCACCTTTGGATATGTTGACCTCAATGTCTCAATGTTCTAGTACTTAGTGGAATTAATTAAATTTATCACTCCACCATTTAAACACTCCTAAAATAGTGGTTTATTAACCTCACTCATTAGGTTTGAAACTGGTTATATTTGAACAATAGAACCAATCATTTTGGTTCTAGAGTTCCAATCATATATATTCTCTTAAACATCCATTTTGCAACATCCTTCACCCATACAAATCGACTTACATGAGAATTTGTGTAAATCTTCCAAATAATACTTTTGTAGATTAAAATACACATGTACCACTCTATCGATATTATACTAATGCATGTGATTTATACTCACCTCCCTTCTCAAATTTCAATATCTAGTTTTTCTTGATGTTCTATCCATTTAATCCATTTTTTAATTCCATACAATATGCGACTCCCACTAAGTGTTTTTGTTGTAATCATCAATGAGTTTCATGTAATACAAATCTCTACCTACAAATTGTGACTTGATGTGTCCATATTTACCATCGCATAGGATATGAATTCAATTATGACTTTGTATAATAATCTACGCACAATTTATCAATATTTAATGTAATATATTTATGAGAGATATTCATTATTGTAATGCACGAGACAAAAAATATACAATTCAAAATCCCCTCTCACATTCATTCCTCTTTAACCATCACATCACTTCTAACTTATAGTTTTCAATATATTTACACTAGAAGAAAACTCAATAATTTATACTCATGCCTCCAGTGCTTTCATAACCTACTTCACTTTCCCTGTCTCAATTTCCAAATCAAATTTCACATCTCATTATTCACTATAGATACTTTTTGTGTTGAGTCATATTCATCCTAAATTAACGATTAGCACTTCAATATCACCCATCAAGTTTGAAATTGTTTTTCCCTCACACCATTTTGTAAGCAATGCATTCTCAATAATTGATTTTACATACGCTTTTTCACTAGCTTTCCCCACCACCACGATTTTCGATCTCTTCTCTTAATTATATTTTTTTTCATCGATGATTTCCCTATCGACAATTTTCCCATTTAATATGTCATTTGGATTTGCTGGCATCAATGTCTAAATGTTATAGTACTTGGTGGAATTAACCGTTTCTTTCTCTACTATTTGGACACTTTAACACAATGCCTAAAATTATCCTCCTATGATACAAAAATGTCAACAAGAGTGGTAATACTTTTTCACAATTTCAATGTATCTCCACCAACACCCCACCCTATTATAAGTCACTTGCTTCCTCTATGTGTTTCTCTGAATAATACTTTTTCCAACTACTTAAT
Organism: Picea engelmannii; assembly: GCA_009831015.1. Taxonomy (NCBI): domain Eukaryota; kingdom Viridiplantae; phylum Streptophyta; class Pinopsida; order Pinales; family Pinaceae; genus Picea; species Picea engelmannii. The sequence goes on along the minus strand of WSFP011460861.1, from coordinate 7,342 downwards.
ATTGAAGGATCCTCATAATATTCCTCTAGTTTTCCTTCCTATGTTCTCTCATGATTTCATGACTTAAGAAATTATACTTGAGCTTCGAGTGATTTCATAACTTTTTCAATTTCCTCGTTCTAAATTTCATCATTAGATTCCACATTTGATTCTTCACTATAGATTATTTTTGTGTTGTGTCAAATTCCTCCTAAATTTATGGTAGTAAACCAATATCACCCATCAAGTTGAACTTTATTCTTCCAACCTCTCATCATTCCATAATTGACATCTTCCAGATCAAAAATTTTACTTGTTCTTCTACACTTGGTTTTCTCAACACCAAGGATGTTTATCTTCAATCCTACTTAGACATTTCTTGCATTGAAAATTTCCCTATTGAACATTTTCCCATTTACTATCTCATTTGGATTGGTTAAAACTAGTGTCTTAATGTTCAAGTACCTAGTGGAATACATTATTTTATCACTCTACTATTTAGATTCCCCAACATAGTTCCCAACCCTTTTCTCCCATGAAACAAAAATGTAAACAAGAATGACCCCAAGTCAATTTTCACAATTTCAAATGCAAGAGTGCATATCTACACACCTCTCCCTCAACGTCTCTAGTTTTCGTGTGTGACCCCTCTACTCCACATGTGAGTCTGGTCAGAAAGCTATATTCAGCCTACATCATCAACAAATCATGTCATAAATAAAATAAATCATCATAACATCTAATCGGATGTGCATATGTCATATCAACAACAATCAAACCCTAATAGTCCACTTCCTGACTCGATCCAGAGTCAAAGGGATTTCATCGATGCCTCTGCATCTTCGAGGTCCAAAGTCCTGCACACTCAAGATAACCAATCAATAACACCTATCTATGTCAAAAAAATAAAATAATATTTCATCATATCCATAATGCCTCATAATCATAATCATACGCCCAATAGTATAATAATCTGGATCCCTTGCAAGCAAGTGTCCTGAAAGAATAAGTTTTCTCAGTGCATGTAAGAGTGTGATGTTACATACACCCCTCTTGGTCTAAACTTCGTCTTGAAGTTTCACAATATATAAGTGCCGAAATAATGTGTATCACAGTATGATAAGTCTATCTATCAAACAAAAATGGAAATTGTTGGCACATATCATATGCGTCCTCCTAGGTCATTGAGTGTGGACTATAGTTGTCCCACTAGACCTTGACCTCATCTACTGTTCGATGTCGTAGTTTTCAAGTGTGATGATCTAGAATGTGGATTGGCTCACCCGTGAGTGCCCCCTCATCTGATACCTTTAAGTAACTCATGTCAATAACTTGTGTAGGACCACTAATATAATGTCTCAAAATAGATATTGGAAAAACATCGTGCATGCACCTCAAAAAATCAGGCAAGGCTAGTCGATACGCCATAGGCCCCTGCCTCTCCACAATCTTGAAAGGTCCCATGAACCTAGGAGATATTTTATCTCCCTTTCCAAACTTGATTGAACTCTTATGCGGTTTTACTCGTAAGAAGAATTGATCACCAACTTCGTAACTATGGTCGACACGGTCCACATCGACATAACTCTTTTTTCAATCCTGTGCTTCTTTGATCCTTTGTATTATTGTTTTCTTTTGATATTCCATTTATTAGATCACTTCTGGTCCCACCAAGACCCTATCCTCAAGTCGATCCCAACTCAAAGGCATCTGACATGGTTACCCATAAAGAAAATCGAAAGAAACCATCTTAATGGTGCTTTGGTAACTATTGTTATATGTGAATTCTACCAGTGGCAAGATTTCCTCCCAACTCTTACGTTTTTCCATCACGTACATGTGCAACATGTCTTCCAAGACTTGTTTTTCTCATTCGATCTGCCTGTCTATCTCTGGGTGATGCGTAGTAATAAAATTAAGTCGGGTTCCCCATGCCTCTTGGAAACTAGTCCAAAAGTGTCTAGTAAACATCGATCCTCGATAAAATATAATCCTCATAGGAATTCCATGCAACCTCACAATATAGCTGATGAAATCTCTAGCTAATTTAGGTGCCTGATACGTCGTATGCACATGAATAAAATGAGCTCTCTTCGTCAGAGTGTCGGCTACCAAAAAACTCGGATCATGTCTCCTTACTATCAGTGGTAATACAACAATGAAATCCATCGAAAAAACCTCCCATTTTGATTCCAAAATAGCGTGTGGTTGTAGTAATCCTGTTAGATGCCTATGTTTAGCCTTCATCCACTGACATTCTAAACATATAGCCACATCGTTGACTATGTCTGCCTTCATTCCATTCTAGAAGAATAAGGGTTTAAGGTCCTCCCTCATCTTCATGACTCCCAGGTGAGCCATGTACACTGCTCTATGAGCCTCATTTAGGATTAAACTCCTCAACTTGTCATTCAGTGGTGCGTAAATTTGATTTTTAAATCTCATTAGTCCATCATCATCCAACGTAAATCCTTCAAATATTGGTACCATCATTGTGTTTTTTCTGATAAAATCATTGACCTCTTTGTACTAGTTATGATCACACTATAAATTTAGAATCTTTTCATGTAGGTTCATCTTAAGAGGAAACACCAAAAACATGTGTGGTCTTCGAATCAATGCATCTGCCAATCAGTTCATTGTTCAGTTTATGTAAGTAGTCTCGAAATCGTACTTGCTAAGAAATTTTGACCAATGTCATTGTCGCACGTTCAGGTCTCTTTGTGTAAATATGTGTTGTAGTCCACAGTGGTCTGTTTAGTTCAAAATTTCATCCAATACGGTAGTGCCTCCAAACTATCAAGGAATATACAATGGATAACAACTCTAAATCGTGCATCACATAGTTCTCCTCATGCCTTCTCAACTTCCTCGATATGTAAGTGATCACTCGACCGTCTTGCATCAAGACTCCGCATAAGCCTTCCTTGGATGTTTTAGTGCATACCAAGAAGTCTACGTCCATGTTAGGGACCTTTAGTATTGGTTTAATTGTCCATAGCTCCTTGAGCCTCTGAAACACTTATGTACATTTCTTGTTCCAAAAATCTTCTTGTTCTTCTTCTGCAATTTCATAATCGTATTTTCTATCTTCGAAAACCCTCGACGAACCGTCGATAGTATCCCGCTAATCCCATGAAGCTACGCACTTCCAGGACATCCATCGGCACATGCCATTCCATAATAGCCTTGACCTTTGTTGGATCCATGGAGATACCTTCATCGGAGATGACATGCCCTAAGTAGTGAATCTTTGATTGGTAAAATGAGCATCTATATAAATTCCCAAACACTGTGTTCTCTCGTAGACACTGTAGTACCAAGCACAAGTGCTCATCATTCTCATCCATCATCCAAGAGTAAATCAAAATATCGTCAATGAAAACTTGGATGAACTTGTCCAAGTACTCTCAGAACACCCCATTCATCAATCTCATAAATACCCCTAGGGTGTTCGTTAGTCCCAACGGTAAAACAATAAACTCGTTATGTCCAAACTTTTCTTAAAGGAAGTATTATGGATGTTATCCTCCTTGATCCCTAACTAGTGATACCATGATCTCAAGTCGATCTTTGAAAACACCATAGCCCCTTTCATCTGATTAAATAGATCATCAATCCTCGACAATGGATATTGATTCTTGACCATTTCCTTGTTCATTTGACAGTATTCAATGCAGAGTCTCCATGACCCTTCCTTATTTCATATCAAAATAATAGGTGCACCCCACAGTGACACACTTGGACATATAAGTCCCAGGTCCAAAAACTCCTTTAGTTGCATTCTCAACTCTGGTAACATTAGGGTTGACATTCGATAATGCATTCTTGCTATCAGTTCAGTGCCCAGTTTTAGGTCTATGGTAAACTCCAATTCCCTCTCTGGCAGCATCCTAGGTAACTCTTCCAGGAAGATGTCTACAAACTCTCTCACCACTGGAAGGTGTTCTAGACCTTTCACTACTCCCTTTTCATTTAACGCAAGGATCACATAAAGTTTGCACCCCTTGTGCATGATCTTCCATAGCTGCAAGGAAGAGATGAACGTCAGGTAAAATCCCTAGTTCTGAGCTATAATCATGCTTCCATGTCCCTCAGCATCGACGAAGATCAACAATTTCGTCTTACAGTTGAGTATCGCCTCATGTGATTCCAACCAATCCATACCAATCACGACATAATAATATCCTAAGATCGTGATGTATAGGTTGGTCCTAGTGAAAAACTATCTTAGGTTAAGGTTACAACCTGTAACCTTCCCTCCAACCATATTTTTGTCTCCCGAAGCCATATATACAAAGATAAATTCATCAGGCTCGACTTCCTTTACCTTAATCCTTTTTAGCATTGCACTAGAAATGAAACTCTCGGTAGCACCCAGATCTATCATAATAATAAGGGTCTGGTCAGTGATGGCAAGGAGTCCACTAATCACCGTGGTGTAGTGAAAGTGGATCCTCTCTAGAAGCCATAATATCCTAGTGAAAGTCTAGCTAGTGTATGATGTTGGTGCGCACCAGATGTCACCTTCCCTGCAGGTCTCACTGGAGCCCTACTCTGAACCATGCTAAAAGCTCCTCCTATGCTATGAGGGCTTTCTAAATGACCTCATTCCAGGTTTGAGGCATTTGAATCCTAACATTTTCATGAATGTTGATGTTAAGTCCAAACACGAACCTGTTCACCTTAATTTTCTCGGTATTCAAGGTGTGGAGTATACTGAATCAACACAAAAAATGGGGCTCATACTAGGGCACCGTATGACTTCCCTGTCGTAAGGCATTGAACTCACTGAACTAACGCTCAATGAAATCCTCTAATAGGTACCTCTCTCAGAACTGTTCCTTGAAGAGTTCCCATAACACTTCTTCGACAACCATGTTCAAAATGTGGTAGGAGCGTCTTCTACCATAGAAGAGCACTCCCTTTTAGTTGAAATACCACCATGCAGACCTTCATGTTGGAGGTATAGTATTGAAGTTCCAAGCACATCACCATATTATCCAACCACACCTCAACGACTGCACCGTCTGTGGTACCAAAGAACTCGAGAAATTGGACCTTCTCGAGTTCTCAATGAAAACTAGCGATGTTGGCTGGGTGCATTGTGGGCCCTCTGGGGTATGGGTGCCCTGGCCTTATCTCAATACATATGGTGAATCAAGAACTTTGACAATCTCTAGAAGGACCTTTTCATACCATCATCATCCCTTACAACAATCAACTCCAACCCAAGGACTTCTTCTTCCCCTTGGGGGTTAGACTCTGAAGGTGTGGGCACCTCTGGAGGCATCACACTTCCTTCCATGGAACTACGTTGTGAACCTATGTGGCATCCTCTAAATGAGATCATTGCATGGATACATTAAGTTTTTAATTAGTGCTAGGTTAAAACTCAAGGGTTTACTGTAGTGGGAAGCCTGGAGATCCATAGTCACAGGGTTGAACCTGCTCTGATACCATATATAATGACCCTAGCCATTATGCCTACAAGTGAAGCAAAAAGTGATTTTTTTTTCCATTAGGCAGGAAGGTAATGATGACAAACAATTAAACCACACAACCTGACGTCGAACACAAGTTTTCATATTAGGCAATAGACAACTATGAATCCACACCCTAAGATAAAGAGCAACTGGGTGAAACATGCATAAATCAAAAGGAAACAAACTACCCTCCTGACACACACAACATGACAATGCCTACAATCTAAAGGACAACATCCACCATCTTGACATAATGGCCTCGACGACCAGTGACTAGAACCCTCTAAGGCATGCAAACCCAACGCCTAAAGGCGTTACAACCCAAGCACCAACATCAACTACAACTAACAAACTTCCACAACGGGAAGCACAAAATCCAGCCAAGTTATCATTCTCCTCGATCCATTAGGGCATGCAATGATCCCCTCATCAGGAATAATGTCATCGCCAGGTGATAGGCATGACAATAACCTTGACGCAACATAACATACCTGCACCTTTAACCCAAGATGACACTGATGCGCTAGGAGACCAAATAAAATGACAAAAAAATGTGAAGACTGCACCCATTCACCCAAGCGATAGTTGAAAAGATGCAATGTGACATCACTTCAAACTAGGTCATGCAAGTTGTTAACCTATTACGCTATTAACCCAAACCCATTGTCTTTTAAACATTATGTCTAAGTGTGGAGTGAACTGTTATCGACAACATTTAGTCTGTTGAGGTAGAAGTTAAAGGACTGATGTGTAAGATGGAAGAATGAACTATCACTATAAGAAAAACAATTAGTCTAATGTTTGCATCAATCATAATACATATATAAAACCATGGGCACAAAAAGACAACAATTTTAAGGGTAGTAAGGATCTCCACCTTCCTTGGAATCTGTTAAGACCTAATATTGGCTCATTACCCCTTAATTGGGGCATATTAGATTATTAATGTTATTTATTACCCCTTAATTGGGGCATATTAGATTAGTAATGTTATTTTATTTATGTTGGCTTTAGGCCATTAGTTGTAATTATACCTCCTAGTCTCCTATATATACCAAGGAGACATTTTCATTTTGAATCATCTTGTACTTGAACATTTAAGTGGGGTAAAAGGATTTTCCCCCCCAAAGAGGATTATTATCTGAAATTATCTCTTTTTCAAGGTGTTGATTACTTTTCCTAAGGTTTTTCTATGCTATATTTATGTTTGGTTCTTATCATATGGTATCAGAGCTCAAGGTCTTGGGGTTTCGCTGCTACATTTGAGACACCATGGAATTTTCACTATAATTTTTTTCTACAATGTTTCATATGTAACGGCTTGGAGGATACTTATAAGACAGATCAAGGAACGTTGGGTTTAAAATTCAGCTCCTACGGCCTTATACTTTCGTAGATACAACTTGTACAAGATAGGGTTCTGGAATCATCCTGAAATGAGTCATTGTGGAATTTGCACTATAAAAAATTTTCTGTAATGTTTCAGAACCTGAACTATGGAGGCCATTTAAATAAATTAGTAAGGTATCTGTGGTAAACATTTAAGCTTCTGGTTCATCTTAAAGTTGTATATACACCCTGTGTAAGATAGGGTATCTGACTAGTCCTATTGACTAGTCTCAAGAAGGTGTTCCAGGTAAAACAATAATAACTTCTTTCTAGAGTATCCAAATTGTGTGGGACTTATTGCATTGGATCGTGGGAAGTCTTTAGTATTTTGGGTGTGAGTTTCATAATTTTATATCAATTATTTTGTGCGGGGCACACTATACAAGTGAGATCTCCTGGAAAGGCCAAAAATCGGCAAGTTGTGGGGAAGTTACCGTAAATTCCACTTGGCACATCCAATTTTGATCAAACCTATGGCATTGCAGAGA
>WSFP011460857.1:0-18876 GCA_009831015.1 Picea engelmannii | reverse complement strand
TTTTAATGACCTAATTTTAATTAAAGGTCATTGGATGATATAAATTGAGGATGTTTTCCCTCATTTTAACACAACACAATTCACTTACACTTGTGAGGTCTGATTTTTGCGCCCTTCTTGGGTATATTTGTTGCATAAGTGAGGCGCACTTGCTATTGGAAGGATATTTTTGGCATTTTATGGCATTTCTCTCAAGGAAGGTTTACAACTAGGGTTTGATTATTCTTTTCTTCATGACATGTAAGTGAATTTTCTTGCAAAGCTTCTTAATTGAATGGTTGTAGGTGCAATTTCTTACATTTGCTTATAATATTGCTAATTTAAAACCCTAGGTAACAAGCACACAAGTAGGTCATTGTTACATGTCCCCTTAGAGAGAGATTTTTTTCAGCCATTGAAGGAAAGAGATTAAGCCTAGCCTTTGCTACACTTATCTTTCTTCTTTCCTTGAGCTAGCGTTGAAGTTTATAGGTTGAAAGAGGGTGACGTCCTAGGCCTAGGTTATCTACACCTAGGGTTTTCATATTCTAGGGTTTGAAAGCCTTGTCTTTACAACACTTTCTCCCTTAGACTTATTCTTTATGTTAGCCATTTTTGCAAGTTGATCCAAAGAAGGAGGAAAGAGCACAAGGCCTTTCTTAAGCAACACCAGAGTGAGCCTCTTTCCCCTATGATTTTGATTCTAGGGCCCTACCTTTGCAACACCATAGAACCCTACCTTCTAGTCTTTAAGTCATTATCCTTTCAGAATCTTGTGCCCTCTTCTTATTTGACTCCATAGACCCTAAGGCACTGATATTTGACCTCCAACGTTGAAGTCTTAGTGTACAAAACATTTCTCAAAAACTTAATTTTGAAACCCTAACTAACAAACTAACTTAATTAGGGTTGATGTCACAGTTGGATATTTCATCTTGACGCAGAAAAAGTTGGATATAAGCAATTAAATGATGATTTTAAGCATTTATTGAGCAAATTGTTGATTGGATACATTGTTGGCTTAGTCATCTCCTTAGATATTGATGAATTGATGGTCTTTCATAGCTAGTTGACAAAACATTAAATTCATTTTACATATATTGTAGTACATTGCTTATTAATAATATCAGATAGTCAATGAAGTACTAACCCTTTGAGTTATAGCCTGCATATATATATTGTGTTGTTTTTGTCTTGTTCCGAGCATGTGTTTTCAATAGGGCATACACTTCATTTATTGGCTGATTAGCCGAACCATCTAACATTGGTGGTAACTTGTGAGGAGGGAACTCTAAAACTTGACCTTATACTTTCTTCCTCTTGAAACCCCAGGTTGTCGGGGACGTCTTCCCTGGGCTAACCTCCCTAAACAGAAAGAACCTCCCCATCGAGGTGACATTGGGTGGGGAAGGTTCTTGTTACACCATTTTGATCTCTATCCTTTAGCCTATGACCTAAACAACAAACTGTGCGATAACACTGTGAATATATATTCAGTAGATATTGTTCCAGTATTGATTATCGCCACCCGAATGCCTATTTTCATCAGTATTTGAGGGTATTCTCCTACAAATCCAATCTATTCTCCCGTGGGGTGAATTTCTCTTCATGAGGGCGCAATATTCATCTTAGATTTAGTGGGTTGGAGTGTGAGGTCGCTCCGAACATATTGGAGATTCATCATATAGGTTTCCTAACCCGTATTCTAGATCTGATATATATTTGTATGGAGGTTAGCTATTATTGTTATTGAATAAATTCATATATGAGTTGTGGATTTCTTGTGCTATATCTATTTCCTTTATTGTTATTATTTTTCATCTCTATCATTAACAATTTTTGTATGAAACAAACCATGATCAAGCTCAATAACAAGACAAACATGTCAACTATTTGATGAAATGCTTCAATGAGTTATGTTTTCATAACTATAACAACAAACTAAATAACCAAACAACAAATATACTGGGAGGTATAAGAAGGTAACAATCCATCTCCTTGGTCACCAAAACATATCATTAACATACCATGCAAGTGGGGACAACAAGAAGAGTAGATTAGTCAAGGCTTTGACCCAACAAGCAAAGTGTTTGGCTAAAACTCTCAACCACATAGTTGTGATTTTTATATCAGAATTGGGTTGGGAACATTACACCATACCAGTGTGGTGGATGCTTCTATGTTGCACACGATGATGGTGAAATGTGGTGAAGAGGAGGGGCTATATGGGCTATGTTGGTCATCCAATTCTTGACACTCCATGTGTGCTACCTGCAAACCTCGAGACACGATCTCCTTAGTCAGCCCTAGATGTGGGGGGGGGTTGTTAAATTTTGATCTTGATTTAATATTGTAAGTACTTCTTTAAAAATTTTGATTGTACTTAGAACTTAGCTTGACATCATTCATAAATTATAACAACAATAATCATAAGGAATTACCAGCATGCAAGATAAAAACACATGTACCCTGGGGAAACCCTATACAGGGAGGAAAACCCCAGCAAACAATCTCTTTTTATTTCATTAATAATGTATGACCACTTACAAATTTTCCACCATGAAGTTCTACTATTAAAGAGATTGCCAAATTGACTATGACCTGACTATGTAACTAAGAGACCTTGCTGATTTATATCCACCTATTACAGACCAGCACTGCAGATGAATCTTTGTTGATATACGATGCCTCTTCTGGATTGTTATTGATGCCTCTTATTGATTGTTATTTTTGCCTCTTAATGATTGATATTGCAACCTCTTATTGACTATTATTGTTGCCTCTTTATGACTGATATTGCAACCTCTTAGTGATGTTTATTGCAGCCTCTTATTGACTGATACACCACTTTGTTATGCGCCTTCTCTATGGCTGATATACCACTCCGTTATGCGCCTTCTCTATGATTGATATACCTCTCAGCTTCCTCACCTATTCATTCCATAACATTGTGCATTGAAATGAGGTTCAACCTCTTGCTTATATAGGAGTGGAGAGGTGTAATGTTCCCAAGCCAATTTTTTTTCTCATAGCACTAATTGTTTACTGTTTTCTATGTTTGCCTATGTATTTGCAGGTTTACTCATGAAGATGTGCATTAAGAGTTTACTTGATGTTGATTAAGCATTGGAATAATAGATCTGAATCATATAATCATAAACAAGACAAGATACACAAATAACACCAGTATAGGACAAATAATGTCAGATCTGACCATTATTTAGATAATAGAGATATCCCTTGCAAAAGAGATCTGCAGATCTGGAAGAAAACCCCAATAATATCTTAATGGGTTGTCAGTCGATACAATAATAAGAAATACAAGATAATAGCCTCCCAAAAGTTGTCTGAAAAGAGATCCAAGCCTCCAAAGGCTAACAACATGCAAGATAAGACTGAAGATAAGAGAACCATGTCAATACACTACAGAACCCCTCCAACTGGCTGAGTTGCGCACTGCTCTAGTTGTTGATGAACCCTCAAGTTTCGACCCTCCTCTTTATAAGCTCCAAACCCATCCAAACTCTGATGGAATGTAGATCGGGCTAGTAGAATCCATCGGGCCAAGTTTCAAGCTGAATGGAGAAGTCCTGCTCCTCCAACTGAGTAAACCCTCTACTGGTTTGTGCCCTCATGGTTTGAATGAATCAATGAGATTTCGTTCTCCCTTCTAGGAGCCTCCAAATTCCACCAAAATCTCACGGATTGTAGATCGAGCCAATACTAACAAGCTGGTGAAATCTCATGACAATCTATGAAGACCTGGGCCAGTAAGCATTGATAACCTCTTCTTGCAAAGCGCCCCTCTCTCCTCCAATACATTCCAAGATCCAGGAAATAAACTGTCAGGATAATCTCCTCTGGAATAGACCAACAAAGATGCTAGGTACCATACAAAGAAAACCCAGATGCTCCTTTTCCAAGAATCCTCCTCCTTTCTCCATATCGAATCAATCTCCTCAAGGTGGTGCACCCTCCTAGTTGGAAACCCCCTAGGTTGCGCACTAGCCTAAAATATTACTGTATATCAAACCCCTGCAACACTGTATAATGGTGTGGGAGGATTATTTCACCTCTAGGACCAAGCCTGAATCAAGAAAGGTGGGATCTTTCGCCATCGAGTTGATCTCTAGGGTTTTAGACCCAAAACCCTCAAAATTACTTGTGCTCAAGAGCTCCAATGAAAAATAAGATAATAATCTAGAATGCCTTAGAAGTGTGCCCTACCCTTTCCTTTATAGCCCCAGTCTATTCATCTGTTGAGTTAGTTAACCCCTAGGGTTAACTCTTAACCTTAACTCACCTTTTCTTTTCTTTCATTGAGTTATCCTTTTTCACACAAAGTCAACTCAGTAATAGAATGTTATGTTTAATAAATGTCTTCTGGTTGACTTTGTCCCCAATATGCCTAAGACTATAGTCTAGTGGGGATAGCTAGACCACTGATTCTCTCTAGACCTCTTCATCAAGAGGTGGGGGACATTACAGTCTTCCCTACTAGAAATTGCTTTCCCACAAGAAATTTTGGACCTGTCTCCTAGATCAATTGTTCCCCTTCCCAAGTGGCATCCTCCATGGGTAGGTTCTTCCACTTAACCAAATACTCTCTTATGCTTCTTTTCCTCAACTTATTCTCCATGAGTTCAAGTATCTCCTTTGGTATTAGTACCAACTGTCCTTCTTCATCCATAGGTGGCAATTCCTCTATAGGAATGATATTCTTTTCAATGGCCCTCTTCAAACACGAAACATGGAAGACATTGTGTATTATGCTGCCATGTGGTAGATCCAACTCATATGCCATGACCCCTACCCTCCCGTTGACTCTGTATGGACCGAAAAAATGAGGTTGGAGCTTCTCTGTGCCACTTCTCTTAATGGATTCCTGCTTGTACAGTTGAAGCCTCAAATAAACCAAGTCATCGACCTCAAAGGTGTGTTCAACCCTATGTTTGTTTGCCTGTGCCTTCTGTTGATTTTCTGCCCTTTGTAGGTGGTCCTTTAGTTCCTTGAGTATGTCCTGACTCTGTCGAATCAATTCCTGAACCATGGGAGCCCTGCTGTCACCAAAGGAAATCTCTACAAATGAGAGGGGTTCATAGTTGTATAAATCCCTAAATGGTGGCATACCAATGGACATATGATGAGTGGTGTTGTAATAGTATTCCCCCAAGTGAATTCATTTAAACCATGCTTTATGTTGCCCTGCCACACGATTCATGAGGTAGCCTTCAACCCATTTGTTGACTATCTCTGTCTGGCCATCCGTTCGAGGGTGATAACTGGTACTAGGTGTTAGGGCTGTACCTACTAACCTCAAGATGTCCTACCAAAATGTGCTCATGAACCTGTTGTCCCTATCACTCACTATGGTTTTGGGAAAACCATGCAATATGGAAATTTCCCTAAAGAATAGGTCTACAACTTGTGTTGCACTGTGATATGTGGCCATGTAAAAAAGGTGTGCAAACTTTGTCAACCTATCCACCACCATGAAAATGTAGTCTTTTCCCTGAGCCTTGGGCAACCTTGTGATGAAATCCATAGATATACTTTCTCGTTTGTGCTCCAAAATGGGAAGTGGTTGTAGTAATCATGTTGGGTGAGTGTGTTCATCTTTGTTGGTCTGGAAATTGTTGCACTCCTTGATGTGGATCATTACATATTCTTTCAAACCCTTCCAAGAAAACCTCTCTCGAACCTGTCTATATGTCTTGATGAATCCTTGATGCCCTGCTACTGGTGAATCATGGCATGCTTGTAGCATCTTGGCCTTAAAGGTTGATTTGGGAACCAAGAAAATTCGGCCCTTGTAGTATATGATATCATCCATGATTCTGAAGTTGTCATCTTGTACCTATCCATATATCACCTCATATGCAATTTTTTTTTTTTAATATTCCACCAAGAGGTGGGCCTTCCAATCCACTGAGATATCGGTCATGGCATAAATTGATGGTCTTCTGGATAATGTGTTTACTACCATATTATTATTTCCTTTGACAAATTATATGTCAAAGTCATAAGCCTGGATTTTTCTCACCCACTTTTGTTGCCTCTCATTCAAGTCCTTCTGATCTAGTGAGTACTTGAGGCTGTTGTGATCTGTCCTCAGGACAAATTTTTCCCCAACTAAATATTGCTTGAACTTAGCCAATGCATGCATGATGGCTATCATTTATTTATCATAGATGGTGTAGAGGAGTTCAAGACCTCTCAATTTTCGGATTTCATAAACAATAAGATGCCTATTCTGCATAAGTACTGCTCCAATGCCTTCCCTTGAGGCATCACACTCTACTATGAAGGGTTGTGCAAAATATGGTAGGGCTAATACTGGACATGTACTCATCACTTTCTTCATTTTTTCGAAGGTTGACTATGCTTTTGGGCTCCACTTGATTACCCCCTTCTTGGTCAAATTGGTCAGAGGTGCAGAAATTTGAGATAAACCTTTGAAAAACCTCCTATAATAGAAACAGATGCCTAAAAACTCCTTCAACTCTATGAGTGTATAAGGTGTGGTCCAGTCAAGTATAGCTTGTATTTTTTCTTGGTGTACTTGTACCCCCTTCACTCCAATGATGTGTCCTATATAAAGGACCTCGGTCATTCCAAATTCTTAGCATATAAGGATTGCTCTTCCATGATAGCCAAAATATGCTCCACGTGCTGAAGGTGCTCCTCCCAAGTTTTTCTATAGATTAGTAAATCATCAAAGAAGACCAATATGAACTTCTTTAGTTTCTTGTTGAACAAATGATTCATGTAAGATTGGAAGGTGGTTGGCGCATTAGTCAGCCGTATTATCTCCCACATTAGGGATAACTAATAAGATTATGTCTCGAGGCCCACAGGTCCTAGACATGGAGTACCGAGAGCCAGATCGACTTGAGCATGGCCCTGGAGAGCCCATATTTTCTTCCTTTAGCGCCTCCATTTTGTCAGCAGTATCATCCATCACCTCGGCCTAGTCCTATAGCAGAGATGGATCTTTCTCCATGAGGTAATGAGTCTGGGTATCATGGTATGTGTCACTCTTATCCTCAAAACCTTTGAATATCTGCATTTAGTTCTTTTTGTTTCTTACGGGTGCTTGGATCTTACACTTATCCACTTGACCATGTCTGGGGGGATTCATGAAAAGTCATCGTCCACTCCCTTCATACTTACCACTTTCCATCTTACTTCCACTCATCCATCCCATTACACTGGCCTGGGCATTGGGTTGGCCAATTATTTAAGGGTTTCACCTTACCTTGTGGGAAGAAGGGGATAAAGGCCCAGAGGGTAAAAGAAGCTGGAAAAAGATAAAAGCCTAAAAAATAAAACCTCGAGATGCTTCACCGAGGGATCCCTAAGAAAGAAGTAAAAGGCTTCTCAGCAAGAAACAAAGGGACCCATAAAAGTAATAAAACAATACCTAGTCAAATGATAGGGGGTCTCATCACGATCCAGCCTATTAGGTCCATGGGCATATAGCGGTATGACACTACTAGTAGTTGGTTACCATGTCAGGATAGTGGATCTTGGTAGCATAGCCAATAGAAAGGGGGTCTCATCACGAGCCAACCTTCTCAATTTCTTGAAAGTTCTTGTGGGTAACATTGCCACCACTGGTCACCACACCAGGGCAGTGTCCCCTGATTATCTTCTTGAAAGAAAAATCAGTAAAGAATAAAGATAAAAGGCATGAATGGGCTTGTAAACATTTGCATCCAGGATAAGTGCAGCTCACCCTCTACAGAGGCACCCACAGGTAAGCCATGCATTTCCCTGCTATCACTGCACCGCTTGTCCAGACATCCCTTGTCCACCTCATCCATTAACATGACTTGGATTTGGTTTCTACCGAGAACATCCCACATATAGTGAACACTAGCCCAATAGGATGCTCTGTCACTTCTTCTAAACTTGGCTAAAGGCCTAGAAGGTAAAAGCAAGATGGTAAAAGATAAAAGCCTAAAAATAAACCTCGATATGTCTTTCCCAGGGATCCCCGAGAAAGAAATAAAAGGCTTCTCAGCAAGAGGGACCTAGAAAAGTAATAAAACAAGACCTAGTTAGAGGATAGGGGGTCTCATCACGAGCCATCCTATTAGGTTCATGGGTACCTAGCAGTATGAAATTTCCACCAGTTGGTTACCACGCCAGGGCAGTGACTCTTGGTTGCATGGCCAAGGGAAAGGGGGTCTCATCACGAGCCATCCTTCTCATTTCTATGAAAGTACTTGTGGGTAATGATGTCAGATCTGGTCACCACGCCAAGGCAGTGTCCCTTGATTAGCTCTTGAACAAAAAAAGGTAAAAAAAAGAATAAAGGAATAAAAGGAATAAAGGCAAGAATGGGCTTGGAAAAAATGAATCCATGACAGGTACAACTCACCTTCTACAAAGGCACCCACAGGTAACAATTTGCATCCTTGGTGCTTACTGCACCCACATGCTTGGAAATCCCCTGACCATATCACCTCACTTACATGGCTTGGAGGAGGTCTTTTTTGGGAACTTTCCTCTTCCAGTGGACACTAGCCCAATAAGATGCCTTGTCCTTTTCCTCAGACTTGTATTGCAGACTTGTGTAACGTCTTAGAGTTGTTAATTGATGTATTAGGGATTTTATGCATATGTTTGATAATATTGATGATGAAATGTGATTGACATTGCTATGATCCCTGTGACTGATGAGCCTATGGAGGGCGTAGCCTTTGATGTGTAGGACCATTATCGATGGACAGGTACCATTTGGACCGGTACACATGGGGAGATGATTAGTTCGGACCTCCATGGGGGCTGAAGAGCCCACCAGATGGATGTTGAGACCCCATCAGGGGGCAGAGATAGGGCAGAGGTTGACCGAAGACTTTTCCTCGAAGAAGAAGAGGATGTTCCACCAGAGGCACCCCGACACAACTAGACCTAGGGGGATTGACCCATTTTCAGTGGGACGTTGACTCTATATGACCTAGGACGTCACCAGGAGGCTTACAACGCCATCATGAGCATATTGGTAGATGGGCAAGGAATTTGGCACGTGTGGCATCTTGGAGGAGCCCAAAGAGGGATAACGTATCTCTTTAGGAGGCTACATTTTCCCTAATAGGGGCTAACGTCACCCTAGAAAGGGGTGACGTCTCACCTTTTGCTTGATTAGGGTTTAGTTTTGAGATTTTAGTGTAAAAACAATATGATTTGATATTTTGGCCTTTTCAGCCTTTTACCTGACCTAAAATGTAAAATTAGGTCAAGGTTTTGTATAAATGAGAGATTTTGACTCTCATTTTTTCATCATTACTCATTCACTCCATAAGGAGGTCTGAAATTTGTTCCCTATCTTGGGTATTTGGCTGGATTAAGTGATGCGCACTTGTTGAAGGAAGATATTTTTGGCATTTATGGTGTTTCTCTTGAAGGAAGGTGTTACAAGTAGGGTTTGCATGGTTATTTCTTGATGAATTGTAAGTAATTTTTTGCAAAACTTCTTGAATGAATGGTTGTAGTTTAATTTCTTGCATGTATTTATGATTTTGTTGAATCAAAACACTAGGTGACAAGCACACAATAGGTCCTTGTCTCATGTCCCCTGATAGAGAAATTTTCATCCATTGAAGAAAGAAATAGGAGCCTAGCCTTAGCTACACTCCTATTTCTTCTTCCTCTTTTGCTAGCCACACTATTTGAAAGCCAAGAAGAGTGAGACATCCCTGGCCTAGGTCTACTACACTAGGGTCATACTCTTTCTAGGGTTTTTTGAAGGGCCTTGCTGTAGCAACACCTTATCTCATCAAACCCTCTTGTTTTAGTTATATTTTTTATTCTTGAGCTAGTCGTTTTGTCGAGAAGGAGGAGAGAGCACAAGGCCTTTTTTTAGCAACACTAGAGTGAGCATCTCTCCCCTAGGGTTTTGATTTTGAGGCCTTGCCTTAGCAACACCTCAAAAAATTTCCCTCTAGTCCTTAAATATTTGCCTCCTTCAACCTTTGCGTCCTTCACTTATGACTCCATTAAACCCTAAGGCACTGATCTAAAATTTCTCCAACGTTGAAGTGAAATTGATCAAACAACTCTCAAAACTCTTTGAATTTTAAACCCTAACTACACTAACCCTAGCCTAGATTAACCTACTAACCCTAAGTTGTTGATGTCATGATTGGTTATTTCATCTTTAATACATGAACGTCTTGTTTTAAAGGCAATTGAATGGTGGTTTAGGCATTAATTGATGATGTGTTTATTGGTTACATTGAATTCCACCTTGTTCCAATATTTATTGGTGAAGTGTTACAAATTTTCATTGCTATTGATAAACATTGACTTTGTCAACATTTATTGCTAATTGCTTATATATATTTATCAGATAATCTTATGAAGTACTAACCCATTGAAATATAGCTTGCATATATCAGTTTGTTGTTTCTTTGTTCCAGGTAGGTGTTCTTCATTGGGTTTTCACTTTATTATTGGTTGTTTAGTCAGGATTATTTGTTTGGTGGTGATTTGTGAGGGGGAAAACTTGTCCTTGTCTCGTTATCCTTTTGCCTCCTCAAAACCACAGGTCATCGGGAACGTCTCCCCTGGGCCTCAACTCCCTAAAGAGAAAGAACCTCCCCATCGTGGTGACATTGGGTGGGATAGGTTCCTGTTATGCCAATTTGGCCTTCTATCTTATAGCCTTTTCTCCTAGCTACAAACTGTGCGATAACAGGACCTCCATGGGGCTGGAATCCCATCAGATGGATGTTGAGACCCCAAAAGGGGGCAAAGACAAATTAGATCATTTTCACCAGAGAAGAGGAGGACTTTCCACCAAAGGCATCCTGGAAGAGCCTTATCCAGGGGCGTTGTGCCCTCTCCACTGGGACATTGGCCTTGGAAATCCCATGACGTCACCCAAGACATATTATGACATCATCCAGCGATATGGTAGTTTTGGGAGGTAGTTGTGGCATATTTGGTACGTGTGGCAGCTTCTAGCGGCCCAAGGAGGGCTAAAGTTTTTCTCCAGGAGGCCCACGTTTCCCTAAAAAGGGATAATGTCACCCTAAAGGGGCATGACGTCACCTTTATTTGCTTGATTAGGGTTTCATTATGACATTTTAATGTAAAACAATATTATTTTGTATTTTGGCCTTGTCGTCCTTTTGGTGACCTAAAATTTAATTGAGGTCATTGCTATTGTATAAATAGAGAGATAAAACTCTCTTATTTTCATCATCTTTCACTCACCACTTGGCGAGGTCTGAAAGTTTCGGCCCTTATCGTAGTTATTTTTGGCATTTTTCTTGGTGGAAGGTTTACAACTAGGGTTTGGCTTGATGATACTTGGTAAATGTAAGTGAATTTCTGCAATCCTTCCCTTACTTGAATGGTTATATAGTCTTTTACTTGCATTTTGTTAATGAGATTTATGAATTAAACCCTAGGGAATAAGAACATGTTGATGTCCTTATTTCATGTCCCTAGTAGATTATGCCAATTAGCCATTTTTACCTATTGAAGACATTTGTAGGGCCTTGCCTTTGCAACACCCTACCTATGCTCTTCAATCCTAGCCATTTTTATTCTTGTCATTGAGCTAAAGAAGGAGGAAAACACACTAAGGCCTAGGGTTTCTACACCTTAGTGAGTCGTTTTCCCCTAGGGTTTGATTGTTGAAGCCTTGGCCCACCAACTCTTCACCGTCAAACTCTCTTGTCTTTATCCCTACATATGCTCTTCAATCCTTGTTGTTTTTTATCTTATCATTGAGCTAGAGAAGGAGAAAAGCACACTAAGTCCTAGGCTTTGTACACCTTAGTGAGATGTTTTCCCCTAGGGTTTGATTGTTGAATCCTTGGCTCAACAACACTTCACCATCAAACCCTCTTGTCTCTAGCCCTCCATTATCATTGTGCTTCCTCAACATTTGTCACTACCTTTGACTCCATTTTCCCTATGAATGCACTAATCTAATACCTTTATGCTTGAGTGCCTTGATCACAAACTTCAAACAACCAATACCTTTGAGCAATTTATAACATATTCTAACCCTAGCCTAGACTAACCTACTAACCCTATTGTTTCCATTATCCATTTGATTTATAGTTATACTTTGTAGCAATTTAGCTTCTTTAAGAAAGTTGAACAATTGGCTAATGCATGATAGTCTTTGCTTCTAAATGAATGATGGTATTACGATATTGATGATAAAATGTTCTTGCTCATTTTGAATCTTTCTTTAGCATTTATTGTGAAGTGACGCATTGTGACTATTTCTATTATACATCATTGATTTTCTTCATCAATATTATCGGTCAATTTCTTTATATCAGAAAGTCCTTGATTATATGAAATATTAACCAACAAGTGATCTTTCACATATATAGTTTTCTTGTTGCTTTGTCTCGAGCAGGTACACTTCTGATTATAATTATCTTTATTGGCTGCTTAGATAATCCTTTTGATTGGTGGTGACTTGTGAGGGGAAACTTTTACTTATCCATAAGCCTTTGCCTTCTCAAAGCCCCAGGTCACCGAGGACGTCTCCCTTGGGCCTATCACCCTAAATAGAAAGAGATACCATGTTTTGGTGACAGTGATAGGGTAGTCTCCTGTTGCATCAGTTTGTCTTCTTTAATTTCCCTTTATCCTACAAAGTACAAATTGTGTGTTAACATTTTGGCGTCGTTGTCGAGGAACACTGAGTCAATTCTCCTAAAAAATGACACTTTTTCGGTAAGCCTTTCCTCAAGAGTCTTTATCTTACAAAGATTACCTAGCGACTCCACTAAGGATGATTCCCTTGTTTCTTTGATAATTTCAAGAAAATTATCTGGCGACTCCACTAATGACGAAGCCAACTATGACTTCAAACCTTTAGACATGAGTAAAATCCTTGGATACCCTCGACAGATGCCCCTGAAGTAAGAAAAGTGGCTCCCCAGATTCAATGGTAGTGATGGGGAAAGAGTTGACTATCACATGAGTGATTTTTGGGATTTCTTTCAACTCCATCCTATCAGTGATGATGCTGAAGATTTGGCAATGAAACTTTTTTCTACCACTCTTCATGGCAATGCTAGGAATTGGTATGATGATCTCTCTGTTGTTAGCATGACATCTATGGACCAATTAGAAGAGACCTTTCTCAAAAGGTGGGGTATGAAATTGGAAGATATCCAAACGTTACTAAAAAGACTCAAGTATGAAAAACAAACTGAAAATGAGACTGTCAGGGACTTCCAGGATAGATTTGAGATATTTCTATATCAAATTCCTAGAGACCATTATCCTGAAGACAAGTACCTCATGTATCTCTTTACCAATGCTCTCTTGGTGTATTTAGGGTTTCTCCTAAGTAAAAAGAGGCCAAAAACACTCTACAAAGCTTGTAACATGGCCATGCAAATTGAGGAAAATATCTCTTTGTCCAAAGGAGAACACATCTTCTCCCTAGGGACCAAAATCAATGAACCTGAAGGTATCTCGATCACTCTTAGTTTGAAAATTTTAGTTTCCCTTGAAACCTTCACTACTGATTTCCAAGAAGAAGGGCAACAAATATTTGACCAACAAAATGCTAAGGGAAATGATCTTGATGAGGTTTTCCAAGAGAAAAGGATCGTTGAAGACACAGTTGAGGAGCTAGAACCTGAGCAAGATGATGAAGTGTCGATATACCCTCCTCTCTTTGATGAATCCATCTACGAGCCTTTTCCCCCTGCACAACAAGAAGAGAATGAGGTTAGTCACTTTCCTTTTCATGATCTTGACAATGCCTTGTGTTACGATTCATAGAAGGAAGAAGAAATGGAATCCTCGAATGAAGTAGATCTTGCTTATTGTACAATTGAATATAAAGGAGCAATTCATGAGGATGAAACAATGATGCATGTTGAAGACACCCAAGTCCTCAAAGCTCCTTCACAAGAAGAAACAAACATGTTAAGTTACCCTCCTCTCCAAAATTTTGATGATTCTGTACTTTATGATTTGGGAAATGAGGAGGATATAGATGAGCCCTTGAATGCTCCAAATCCTTCATGTTATGATACAAATAGTGACAAGGTTAATAATATTGATGAGTTCATACATGTTGGGAGATGTAAGTGGGATATAGTTGGTTATGATATGGACCCCATTTATGACATTGAGAATCATTTCCAAGTATTTCCTTTACAGTTATCACAACAGGTTACTCTTGATTTTGACCAGTGGCAACAAGGAGATGATATAATTATTGATACTTTCCAAACACCCAAGGTTGACCTAGTCCCATATTTTCCTGATGATTTTCGGTCATACCTTGAGGATTTTGATGAGCACTCCTCTGAGCACTTGAATTTATTTCATAAAGAAGATTATAAACCACTGTTGTGCTCGGATCTTGATAGGAGTAAGGACTTCATTTTCCCAGAGAAGGATCCTTGTGACAACTTTCTCCAACCACCTTTGATTACTTTACATTTTTATGCCTCTGAAGATGTAGTTGGTGAGTATGTTTTTTGTTTTAAGTTTCCTCTGAGGAAAACCCTAGAGTTCAAGGGTGGGTTGAATACTTTAAGAATAAGTCTGTCATCTCAACTTTTCAACTTTCCCTTAAAGGTTTGTCAGTCATCTACTAGATCCTTGTCAATGCTTTCCCAGGCTTCAGATTGTGAGGACGCCTTAGGTAGCCATCCTTCAGACCTTTTGAGTCATTTTTTTGAACCTTTGACTTTTCACGATCCCTTCCTAAAGTGGACTGATCACTTTCCTCAGAGAATGACTTGGCATGATTTTATCCCTTCCACCCGCTTCCATGAGTTAGACTTTATGATTCCCGACAATATGATACATTCTCTAACCCATGTTATTGTTGTGCTTAACTTATCACTGTTTTAGTTTATGATGAAGCACAAAGGAAAATATTGTGGGACATTATTGGATTGGTTTCACTGGTCATTTGATTACACTTAACATCCATCCAATAGGTAAGTACAGGTAAGTAGTCATTTGCATTCAATGTACATACCATTTGCATTTCATGCTAGAATAGTTTGTTTCCACATTTGTATATATGCTTGCTTTCATTTTATATATATGATTTGGGGGTGATATCACCACCCCAAATGACTGCTAATAGTTTATGTTGAGATC
The DNA here is from genome assembly GCA_009831015.1 of Picea engelmannii. Classification (NCBI taxonomy): domain Eukaryota; kingdom Viridiplantae; phylum Streptophyta; class Pinopsida; order Pinales; family Pinaceae; genus Picea; species Picea engelmannii. The sequence goes on along the minus strand of WSFP011460857.1, from coordinate 3,780 downwards.
AAGCAGGTTACAGGTTATGCTAGATATGTTGGAGTTCTCATGTGCTCTACGGTGAGCACATGTCCCCTATTTGGAGCCATATGTTATCCCCCACATTAGGGATAACTAAGGATATTATGTCTCGAGGCCCACAGGTCCTAGACATGGAGTACCGAGAGACAAATCAACTTGAGCATGGCCCTGGAGGGCCCATATTTTCTTCCCTTAGCACCTCCATTTTGTCGGCAGCAACATCCATCACCTCGGCCTGGTCCTGTAGCAGAGATGGATCTTGCTCCATGAGGTAATGAGTCCAGGTATCATGGTATGTGTCACTCTGATCCTCAAAACATTTGAATATATGCATTTAGTTCTTTTTGTTTCTAACGGGTGCTTGGATCTTACACTTATCCACTTGACCATGTCCGGGGGGATTCATGAAAAGTCATCATCCACTCCCTTCATACTTACCACTTTCCATCTTACTTCCGCTCATCCATCCCATTACACTGGTCTGGGCATTGGGTTGGCCAATTATTTAAGGGTTACACCTTACCTTATGGGAAGAAGGGGCTAAAGTCTCGGAGGGTAAAATCAGCTGGCAAAAGATAAAAGCCTAGAAAATAAAACCTCAAGATGCTTCACCTAGGGATCCCCAAGAAAGCAGTAAAAGGATTCTCAACAAGAAACAAAGGGACCCATAAAAGTAATAAAACAAGACCTAGTCAGAGGATAGGGGGTCTCATCACAAGCCAACCTATTAGGTCCATGGGAATCTAGTGGTATGACACTACTAGCAGCTGGTTACCACGCCAGGGTAGTGGCTCTTGGTAGCATATCCAAGAGAAAGGTGGTCTCTTCATGAGCCAACCTTCTCATTTTCGTGAAAGTGTTTGTGGGTAACATTGCCACTATTGGTCACCACGCCAGGGCAGTGTCCCCTGATTATCTTCTTGAAAGAAAAAGAAATAAAGAATAAAGATAAAAGGCATGAATGGGATTGGAAACATTTGTATCTAGGAAAGGTGCATCTCACCCTCTACAGAGGCACCCACAGGTAAGCCATGCATTTCCCTGCTATCACTGGACCCCTTGTCTAGACATCCCTTGTCCACCTCATCCATTAACATGACTTGGATTTTATTTCTCCTAAGAACATCCCACATCCAGTGAACACTAGCCCAATAGGACACACTGTCACTTCTTCCAAACTTGGCTTGTAGATTTCTGTAATGTCTTTGAGCACTTGACTGAGTAAAATGGGTTTTATGCACATGTTTAATAATATTGATGATTAGATGTGATTTACATTGCTATGATCCATGTGACTTATGAGCCCATGGAGGGTGTATCTGTTGATGTGTAGGACCATACCCGACGGACAGGTACCCTTATGGATAGGTACACATGGGGAGATGATTAGTTTGGACCTCTATGGGGCTGGAAACCCATTAGATGGATGTTGACACCCCAGCAGGGGGCAGAGACAAATCAGAGGGTTTTCACCAAAGAATAGGAGGGCGTTCAACCAGAGGTAGCCTAGAAGAGCCTTACCCAAGGGGGTTGTTCCCTCTCCACTGGGACGTTGTCCTTGGAAGGACCATGAAAACACCCAAGACATCTTATAATGTCATCCAACGATATGGTAGTTTTGGGAGGCAGTTGTGGCATATTTGGCACATGTGGCAGCTTTCAGAGGCCCAAGGAGGGATAATGTTTTGCTCCAGGAGGCCCACATTGCCCTAAACATGGCTAACATCACCCTAAAGGGGCATGGCGTCACCATTATTTGCTTGATTAGGGTTTCATTATGAAATTTTAATATAAAACAATATTATTTTGTATTTTGGCCTTGTTGTCCTTTTGGTGACCTAAAATTTAATTGAGGTCGTTGCTATTGTATAAATAGAGAGCTAAAACTCTCTTATTTTCATCATATTTCACTCACCACTTGGTGAGGTCTGAAATTCTCAGCCCATCTAGGGTTTGTCGCTGAAATTGTGGCGCACTTGTTGAAGGAAGGCTTATCTTAGTTATTTTTGGCATTTTTCTTGGTGGAAGGTTTACAACTAGGGTTTGGCTTGATGATACTTGGTAAATGTAAGTGAATTTGTGCAATCCTTCCCTTACATGAATGGTTATAGTATTTTACTTTCATTTTGTTAATGAAATTGCTGAATTAAACCTTAGGGAATAAGCACATGTTGGTGTCCTTATTTCATGTCCCTACTAGATTATGCCAATTAGCCATTTTTACATATTGAAGACATTTCTAGGGCCTTGCCTTTGCAAAACCCTACCTATGCTCTTCAATCCTAGCCATTTTTTATCCTATCATTGAGCTAGAGAAGGAGGAAAACGCACTAAGGCCTAGGCTTTGTACACCTTAGTGAGTCGTTTTCCCCTAGGGTTTGATTGTTGAAACCTTGGCTCAACAACACTTCACCATCAAACCCTTTTGTCTCTAGCCCTCCATTATCATTGTGCTTCCTCAACATTTGCCTCTACCTTTGACTCCATTTTCCCTATCAATGCACTGATCTAAGACCTTTATGCTTGAGTGCCTTGATCACAAACTTCAAACAACCAATACCTTTGAACAATTTCTAACATCTTCTAACCCTATCCTAGACTAACCTACTAACCCTATTGTTGACATTATCCATTTGATTTAAAGTTATACTTTGCAGCAATTTAGCTTCTTTAAGAAAGTTGAACGATTGGCTAATGCATGATAGTCTTTGCTTCTAAATGAATGATGGTATTATGATATTGATGATAAAACGTTCTTGCTCATTTTGAAGCTTTCTTTAGCATTTATTGTGAAGTGACGCATTGTGACTATTGCTATTGTACATCATTGATTTGCTTCATCAATATTATCGTTCAATTGTTTTATATCAGAAAGTCCTTGATTATATGAAGTATTAACCAGCAAGTGATCTTGCATATATATAGTTTTCGTGTTGCTTTGTCTTGGGAAGGTACACTTCTGGTTATCATTATCTTTATTGGTTACTTATCTGGACCTTCTGATCGGTGGTGACTTGTGAGGGGGGAAATTTTACTTAGCCATAAGCCTTTTCCTTCTCAAAATGTAATGCCCATAAACATATATCTAACATTGTTATCTTCACAAGAAATTATTTCTTAACAACATAATACAATATCTATTCAACCTAATATCGATCTTCATACCAGCAACTTAAACAATTTAGATTCATCAAATAATAACTAATTCAGAGCAGAATAAATAAATGCATAATTCAATAGGGGGTACCTGGTTCTGATGCTATTTTCATTGCCAGCTGTTGCTGCTCTCCTGCTACCTGCTACTCTCAACCCAGTCCTGTTGCAACACAAAAAAAATTGCCCAAAACCATTGTCCACCCTGCCAACTAGGAAAACGGCCTAGCTCCAGGATATATACGGATATCCTGGCCCTCCGAGCCCAAAACCTCTAGCAACCCCGGTCACTGTGTCAATCCCAAACACAGATCTCTCCCTGGTCCAAGACTCAGAGTTCTCCCCCAAAATCCTTCTCCACCCCTCTCGAATGAATCCCTCCCAAATCCTTCTCCACTTCCCTTATGCCTCCTTCACCTCCCTTCCTGCATTAACTCCCCCCACCAAATACCTTATCTCTTTATTAATACCGTATCCATTCATTTAAATATATTATCCCATTTACGTATTGGTTACGTTATCCCCTATGGGATACGTAACCCAATTTAAACATTACATTTTATTATCCCCCCTTTGTTTAATACTTAATTAATCAATTAATTAATTAATAATCAA
>ML874791.1:0-10191 GCA_009831015.1 Picea engelmannii | reverse complement strand
CTATGATAGAAGACCGAGATGATTCTTGTCCACCATTCTATATATCCCTAAATGTTCATGATAAGATCCTTCACAATTGCCTGCTTGATTCAGGAGCATCACATAATCTTATGCCCAAAGCAGTGATGAATGAGCTTGGGCTTGAGGTCACCAAACCATATCATGATCTCTTCTCTTTTGACTCTAGGAAAGTTATATGCCTTGGCCTCATAAAACACCTTGTTATAAACCTTTCCCAATTGCCAATGAGAAGCATGGTAATGGATGTGGTGGTTGTTGATATCCCACCCAAGTTCACACTCCTCTTGTCACATCCATGGATCAAAAGGTTAGGAGGTACCTTGTATATGGATCTTTCATATGCTACAATCTCGGTGTTTGGAGGAGAGCTAAAAAGACTTTACAGAGAAAATCAACTTGCCTACATCATTAGCGATGCAAAAAATTCTGTAAATCATCCAATTTATGTTGTAGACATAGATTTTGGCTCATGCATTCTTCAAATAGATGATTCTCAATCAACTCCTTTGCATCTTGTGAAGCCCACTGAACAACAAACTGATGATAAGGGTGTTCCATTTTGGACTATGTATTTTGATGGGGCCAGTACCAAAGATTCAACAGGTGCGGGGGTAGTTTTGATTTCTCCTTCAAAAGAGACTATACATTTGTCTTTTAAGATTGATTTAAAAACTACTAACAATATAGTAGAGTATGAGGCTTTGATATTGGGCTTAAACACAACCAAGGAGATGGGAATTAAAGGATTAAAGGTGTTCGAATATGCAGATCTTATCATACAACAAGTAAACATTACTTTCCAAGCGAAGCATCTCATATTGAAAGCCTACAGGGATGAGGTATGGAAAATTAGAGATTATTTTTCCATTTTTGAGATTTCGTATATACCCAGAGATATGACTCATCTTACAGATTCCCTTGCTATTTCAGCCAACCTATTTATTCCTCCCATGCCCCCCAAGCTCAATTATGAAATCCAAGTCAAATATAGGCCATCTTTGCCCGACAATATTAAATACTGGAAAGTGTTTGAAGATGATTATGAACTTAATAGATTTCTCCAGGTGGTAGATGAATTTTCTGATATGCATGTCGACCAACAGAATCTAAATATAGAGGAATCCCATAAGCCTAAGCTGAAACAAAAATTGGGTCAACATGATATTGTTCAACTACCTAACAATTATATACCTCGAGGTTTGGTACCTCTTGAAAAGATATTTGATCATAATGATGTTCCTTACAAGCCAGATAAGAAGGAGAGAGAGCCTGTTGTTCATGAGCACAACATAGGAAGCGAAAGCCAACCTAAATTCATAAATCTGTCCTCGGAATTGACTGCTGATCAGAAGTCCGAATATTGCAGCGTTTTGAAATAATTTTTTGATGTTTTTTCTTGGAAATATAGTGATCTGAAAACTTATGACCCTGAGATCATTCAACATAAGATCCCACTTGAAAAAGACACCATCCCTTTCAAACAAAAGCTCAGGCCTATCAATCCTCTTCTTTTTCCTGTAATTTAAAGAGAAATCAAAAAGCTTCTTGATGCTAATATTATAATCCCTTTGAGATACTCTAAATGGGTTGAAAATCTAGTAATAGTAAGAAAGAAAAATGGTGAGGTTAGGTTATGTGTGGACTTTAGAAACCTAAACAAATGTTCTAAGAAAGATAACTATCCCCTACCTAAGATGGAACATTTGCTGCAAAGAATTTCAGGGGCTATTGTTATGTCTTTCCTAGATGGTTTTTCTGGCTATAACCCGATTTCTGTTCATCCCGATGACCAAGAGAAGACTGCTTTTACTACTCCTTGGGATACCTTTATGTACGCCAAAATTCCCTTCAGATTAATGAATGTCGGGGCCATGTTTCAAAGGGCCATGGACATAGATTTCATGGGAGAGAAGGACAAGTTTTTCCTCATCTATCTTGATGACATCACAGTTTATTCCAGCAATCATGAAGATCATCTAAAGCATTTAAAAAGAGTTTTTCTGAAGTGCAGGCAGTTCATAATTTCATTGAATCCCAAAAAGTCCCATTTTTCTTTTAGGAAAGGCAAGCTCCTAGGCCACATTGTCTCAACAGAAGGTGTGAAAATTGATCCAGCTCGAGTGGAAGAAATTCAGAGGCTGTCCTTACGAAGGTCGAAAAAGGACATTCAATCGCTGCTCGGTAAGATTAATTTTGTTAGAATATTTGTTCCAAATTTTGCAAAGCTAGTAAAACACATAACATGTATGTTGAAAAAGGGGTTTGAGCTAAATGGACAGACAACGCAAGGAATTCATTTCAGGATATTAAACAGGCTATCAAGGAATCCCCGACTCTGATCAGTTCGGATTATAGCAAAAGTTTCTACATTTTTTCCTTCGCTTCTTATGACACAGTGGTAGCAGTCCTGCTACAGAAAGATGATGACAATATGGATCACCCAGTTTCTTTCTTCAGAAAAACACTCAGAGATGATGAACTAAGGTATGATCCTATTGAAAAAAAAGCCTATGCTCTCATAAAATATTTAAAATCTTTCAGAATTTATATCCTTCACTCAAAATTCATTGCATATGTTCCTTCACCCTCCATCAAAGATGTTTTGACTCAACCTAATATTGAAGGAAAGAGAGCTAAATGGATTGCAAATATGATTGAATTCAACATTGAAGTGAAGCCCACCAAATTGGTAAAAGGCCAAGGCCTTGCTAATCTTTTAACGGAGGAAAACCATGAGTTGTTGGACATAAATTTCATAGGGGAAAATTCAGCAAATTTGCAGATGGAGGTGGCAGCAGAAGGACAACATAACAATCAACAGGTGGCCAAGCATTTGTCTTCTTATGAATGGTACTTAGGTATTATACATTTTTTACAAAAGCTAGAGGTTCCTCCTGAACTCAGCATGACTCAAGCCTGAGCCCTTAAGCTCAGAGCCATCAAATTTTGCATTTACAATAATCTGTTATATTGGAAAGACCCTGTTGGTTTACTACTCAGATGTTTAGACAAAGAAGAGTCAGTGGAAGTTATACATCAGTTTCATTCAAGTGTTTGTGGAGGTCACCATTACTGGAAGACTACAGATCATAAAATTCTAAGGGATAGGTACTATTGGCCTTTTCTTTTTTCAGATGTGTGTGCCTTTGTCAAAGCTTGTGACAAGTGTCAAAGATTCATAGGAAAAAAACAACTAAAATCTTTGCCCTTGAGATCTATTGTAGTGAATGGCCCTTTTCAGCAGTGGGGTTTAGATTTTATAGATGAGATAAATCCTTCATCTAGTGGTCAACATAAGTGGATCTTAGTAGCCATAGATTATTTTACAAAATGGATAGAGGCAGTCCCCACCAAGAATTTCACTCACCAGGTTGTCATGAAGTTTCTTTATGAAAATATCTTGAGCAGATTCAGCTACCCCAAAAGGCTGTTAACAGATAATGCAACAACTTTCAAAGCAGAGGCATTGGTCGACATGTGTGAATCAATGGGCATCCAGTTGGTACATTCAACCCCCTACTACCCTCAAGGTAATGGCCTGGTTGAATCATCCAATAAGAGCTTAGTCAAAATCATCAGAAAGCTGTTAGAGGAGAACAAAAAAGAATTGGGATTCTAAACTAAAATTTGCTCTGTGGCTAGACAGAGTAACTATCAAGAAATCCATAGGAACCTCTCCATTCAAATTGGTCTATGGGACTGATGCCATTTTTCCTATTTAGTTAATTTTACCAGTGGCTAGATTCTTTCAAGAAGAGAAAACTGAGTCAAATGATATGGTAAGAAGAATGCTTGATTTGGTGGAACTGCAGCAGACCCGCGAACAATTAGTGGACAGATCAGAGGCTCATCAAAAGAGGATCAAAGATACTTTTGACAGAAAGGCAAAGGTGGATAATTTTCAGGTTGGTGATTGGGTTCTGAAATAGGACGCTCTCAGACAGGATAAAGACAAACATAACAAGTTTGATTCTTTGTGGACCGGCCCTTTCATGATAAATCAAGTACAACACAACAACACATTCATTTTGCAGAGTCTGGGAGGTGAAGAAATGTTCAATGGCCCAGTCAACAGACGATTTTTGAAACTCTATTTTGTCTAAGGCTGTGAAGCCTGGCCATTGTAATTTTAGTTTTAGTCTTTATTTTTACAGAATAACTCCATGCCCAATGGAAACACTAGTAGATAGTTTTTAGTTTTATTGTTCAGGAAAGGCATTGGTTCTGTGGTTCTTGAAACCTCACAGGGAGGTGTTCATCCCCAATAGGAGCTAGTGTTATCTCCTCAAATAAATTAGTGGAGATTTTTTCTTTTTAGGTGATAGATTGTGTTCCAAAATTTATTTGAAAATTTTTGTAGGTAGGTTAGAGAGTCTATTTTCTGTAAATAAAGTCAGAAAGAACTTTTGATTTGGTTTGGTCAAGCAAAAGGCAGAATCTCAGGTTTCGGTGGTTTAGGCGAGCCTGAAACGCGCTCATTAATCACTGAAAGCCTTCATTCTCGGTAGTTAAGAGGGAAAAGCAAAAGCTCAGTTAACCACCAAAAAGATTTCAACGGGAAAAAGGAAAAGCCCATGCTTTCGCACGAGCCAGCTGTCAATTGGCGTAATCATGAAGACATAACCGCTAAAATTCCATGGAGGTGGTAAGGTATGCATGTTCTTGTTGAATCCATCCGAAGATTGATACCCTGTTTTCCTTTTAACTACATTTGTCATTTCAAAATTAAAGCTCGGCAAAGACACAGAAACTCATGTGTGATTCCCGACTAACAGAAATGATTAGTCACATAGCCCCTCGCTATCTCCAGTCATGAGGACACAGTTCCATTATTACCCCGATTAATCTCTGATTTGTTTTACATTAATTATCAATTCGAATATGAGAGTCATTGTGACAGTCTTGAGCCTGTGATTTCATCAAGAAAACGCATATTCAGAGATCATAATCCCATTTTTGTGGTGATTTCCGAGTGGAGTTTGAGTTCAGCAGATCGTGATCAAGCAAATTGTCATACCAATCAAGCCAATTCGAGTCATCAGGTAGTTCAAATCTCATACTGCTTCAATTTAATTGTATATCTCACTGAAACTCAAAATTTTTGGCTTGTACTCAGTCAGTCTGTTGTCTAAATTCAGTTAAGGGATTGAGCTTTGCGATCAAAACTCTGATTCACACTTTTTGTTTGTTTTCCTCTGAGTCATACTCCTTGTCACCCTAAATCATAGAGTCTTTGTCTCCCTAGCATGAAGTTTTTCCTAAATCGCAGGTATAGGTCAACAATTACTAAATTTTGAAATCAGGGCCAGTTCTAAGGGCTGAATTGGATGGAGTTTGGTACCTTGAGGCTCACCTTGAGGTGGCCGAGTTCTTCAAGCAAATTGGAGCCTATGCATATTGTGAAAAATTGACAGATTTTCACCAACAGGTGTCTGAAACCTTTGCTATCTCATACGATGGAAGAACAACAATAGTGGGAAAGGAGCAGTTTGTGGTTGACGAGGCAGCCATAGCTGAGATCACTAGTCTCCCCAGAACAGGTGATTGCTGGTTCAAATCAACTGTGCCTTCAAATATTGAATTTAGATCCTACCTACAGCCTATACACAAAGATCTTATATGGAAAAAAGACATACCAATGTCTTATCTGGAACCTAAGTGGAAATCTCTCCCAAAGGAAATCTTTGTATATATCACCTATGAGGGTAGATACAATAGAGTCATGTTCTACCACTTCAAACTTTCAAATCACTTCACAGGGAGATCTCCTATCAATTTACCATTTTACTTGCATAAATCCCTTACAAAAATGGCTAGGCAGGTCAAGGCCAAGCCCACTAAGGTGGCAAGTAGATTGTCTCATCAAGGACTCATTACTATCATCGTCAAAGAGTCATTGAAGAAAAGGCAGGTAGATTGGAACTACTTCCTCTTCTGAAATGAATACTAGACCGATTGGCAATAGGAGGAGAAGGGTAAAAAGGATGTCACTAAGAAGACCATTACTCCTAAGAGTAGTCATAGAAAATGGAAGGGTATCTCACCACCAAGAGATCTGATTGAATCATCCTTTGCTAAAATAAAAAGAACCAAAAGAAAGTTATAGTTTGAGGGTAAGCAGACCAAGGACCTTGCTGAAGGAAGTAACCCTTTAAACTTACCATACAGTGACTCATAGTCAGAACATGAGTTAGCAGAGACACAAGGTGATAAATAGGCTGATAAAATTGCAAAAGATTATCCCAACCTACCTTCACCAACTCCTCTAGATGAACACATTCAACCATTATCAAAATCCTCTTCAAGCAATCCTAAAGCATCTAAGGCTCATAAAATCAATAAAATCCTAAAACAAATCTATGAGATGGAAGTCTTAGAAAGAGTTATTAAAAAGGCAAATGCAGACTTGACTGAAATAAATGCAGAGCTTTTCAACATGAACCAAAGTCTCAAGGAAAAACATGATGAAATCAAGGACAGGAACAGGGTGTTGATAAGGGAGAACATGAAGTTGTACAGGCAGCTTAGAATTCTAAGGCTGAAATTAAAAGATTCTCAACCGCCAACGGAGGAGCAAACATGTTTGGAAACTCTGGTCGAGCTAGCTACAACAATGGTAGATATACCACAGTCTTCCACACAATAATTTCAGGTTCGCAGATCTGCACGAGTAAGAGCTACATCGTCCAAAAGACCTTGAACACTCAACAAAGCTTCAAGGTAATCATTTTTGAAAATTTTGAATTTTTGACAAAGCTAAGTTTTCGGTGGTTTAAGTGAACAGGATGACTGTTCATTAACCACCGAAAGTGAAACTTTTGGTAGATAACACGCCCATAAGTCCTCTAAGTTAACCACTGAAACCTGTAACTAGACAGAGGAAGCTAAATTTTGCACAGATCGAGGTTTTTCAGATCCAAATCATTTAAAAACACTCATGATGGATGGATGATGAATAATATATTCATTTTCAAGATCCATTTTTGATACATGAGGATTATCAAAGGTAGCCAAGTTGGTTTTGGCACCTATTTTGGGGGCAACAAATTGAGATTTTTGCACATCTCAACAAATTCGAATTTTATCTCTTGGAAGAGTCATCAACTAGCCTTGGAAGGCTATTCTGCACTGCACAAGGAATCTACAAGATATGAAGACCACGAAATGTGGGATTGACCTCATTTTGAGGATCATTCCTTATCTTTTGCAAGTTAGTTTTGACTTTCTATTTTAGGCCTATCTGATCCATTAATTCAGGATCTAGATATTGTGTTGTAAAAGCTATAAAGCTGAAAACTAAATATGAAGAACAGGTTCGACTTTGTAGACCTTTTTCAGATTTTGTACTCAAACTTCCCATTTTCATATTAAGTAATACAAGCTTCTTTTGCCATAACTTGTTCAGATTTCATCTTCTTATCTATTCTGTACTTGCACCTGGATATTATATTCATGTTGGTATGCTTATTTATGCCCGATAACTATCATCTTATCATTGCATTCATAAGTTAAACTTTGCAAGTATTCCTGTGATTATTGTAATTGGCCATTCATATATGCTTTATATGTGATTCTGCTGGTATAAAAGTTATTTCTCCATACATTCATTTATTTGTAAACTCTCTAAACATTTGTGGTTGAAATCCTTGTCCATCTAAATGTGTTCATGCATGTTTTGAGTGAGAAATGATTCAGTCATCCGAGTTGATCCAAACCCACACTTATTATTGAGAAAACAGTTACCAAAAAATTAATTTATTAGGCATCTCTGACTTACAGCCTAGGAGAGTTTCCTGGAGTGATAACAGATTATATAAAAAAAAAACAAATTTACATTAGTTTCAAGTCTTGTTCTACTCATTCATATAAGATCTTAACATAGACTTGACAAATGTTCACTAGTTAGAAGTAGTATTTTTCAAGTTTTATTTCAATTTATAATTGTGAATTTACCTCGATTTATTATTGCAATTTACCTTTCTTTCCATTAAGGAAATCATTGATTAATTCAAGTAAATCCAAAATAATATTTCAACGGGCATAAGTTGGATTTACCTTTGATTTAAATCTATTTTTTTTATCACACTGACAATATTTCATAGTAAACTTATTTGAAGTATGTTAGAAAGTTTCTTGATTGAGGATATTTCATTTCCTAATAAGTAATCTAACCTCAAGTGTTTATTTAAAGTATTTTTCTCATCTCTAGGTTGATTTCATGTTAATTACAAATATGAAATTTACATCTTGATTCCATAAATCAGATTTAGTAATTGGATAAGCCAAGTCATACCTTGGACTTGTCTTCATTTGAACACACACTTGGAATTTTTTCTTAAGTATTCACATATTTGCATCAACTTGTGTTTTAATTTCAAGTTTTCATCTTTTGTATCTTATCTTTAACTTGAAGTTGTCTTTAAAGACAAATTTGGAATTATTTCAAGTTATATATTTCTTTTACCAAATTATTTCTTAAACCTAAGTTCATTTTTTAAGGTTTTATCATTTACTTGGGTTGATAATTAACATCCTGCAAATATGGTATTTACTCTTCCATCATTAAATTTGGATTTAAAACTTATTTCTCAGAGCTTAATATCACATTATTCAAGAGATTGAGCAAGTAGTTTTCACCACTAGGGCTCAAAATTTGGAAATTTACCTTTAACACATATAATAGACCAAAGTTGAGTTTAACCCACATATTGCTTCATTGTCTCATGCATCTAAGTGGACTGATACGATATATGCTCACTTAAATAAATATTTTTCATTTTACAACATCATATCATTGGATCCTTATATTTCATGTTTTATATCTTTTATGAGATTCATTTGGTTCATTGTTAAAGTAAATATTTACATCTCTTAAGCTGGATCATAATTTAGATTTACTTAGGCTCTCCTTGTAATCAATCATGTATCAAAGGGACACCTCCCTTGGTTTCTTGATAGTTGGCCAAAAGTGAAGGGGAAGTTGTATTGGGGTGACAATGATACAACTCCCATCCATTACACCAAAGTGGCATCCGTAGATTTGGATTTTCCACTTAGATGCTAGTTTAAATAGTAATAAGAGGCAAATAGGTTCACAAAACGTAGGGATCTCAAAAAGTGAAATATAAAAAAAATGAGCACCTTCCAACATATAAAAAGGGACCAAACAAGAGCTACACTAAGCCTATAAGTACCCAAAAGCAACGAAATATAGAAAACCAACTAGGAGTGAGAATTTGGATGAAAGTACATAGTGGAGTTGTCAATCCAAAGCTAGCATTTTTAGTTACAAAAGTACCATAAAACCTTAATAGTTGATTGTGTAAGCTAATACCAAATAAAATGTCAGGGGGAGAAAAACAAAACTATTAATTTAACCCAACAAGCATCAATTTAGAAAATTGAACATGAAATTGAATGTATAATTAACCATTTGAGAAACTAAATTAGGAGAAACAACAATATATTAAATAATAGACTAATGGATGGGCCATTAAACTTGACAAGTCACCTAGGAAGATAAATTTGCAACATGTGCTCAAAATGTATTTAAGGGAGGGTTTTTTGGCCTCCGTGATTTCTTATTTTCTCTTTGAAATGTTATAGGGATGGAAACCTCCTCTGTGGATGACCACTGTAGAGGGAAGACATTCAATAATTAGAAAATAAACTATTGGGATATAGGAAGAAATGAATAAAGACTCTTGATTACTATGTAGTTGAATCCAAACAATATAATTCTACACAATTGAAGTTTTTTCTTCCTGTAATTGCATTGTCGAGCCTCGATATTTATATCTTCTGAGAACCATTTTTTATTCCAATCCACCATAACTATAAATTGAATGTTGAACGAAGTTCTCTGCAATGGCAAGGTGATCAATTGAGGTGGACATGCAATGATGGGTGGTTCTGCTAAGTTGAAATGCCACCACCATACCATTTGGATTTTTCCTTGTGCATTTATGTGCCATTATAACCACCTTATTTATTTATATGCAATCACATGAATTTAGGGGAATTATTCTATTTGAGTCATGTGAGCATCATAGGGATGTTTCCATGTGACTCATAGGAGGGGTCCTGTGATGAGTGGACATTTCTCAGTAGCCCATAAATGAATTATGGAGAATGTGTTGAGCACACAGTTATACTAAGAGTGGGGGGGGG
>ML874790.1:8210-18877 GCA_009831015.1 Picea engelmannii | reverse complement strand
CATAATAATAAGAAATTATATCACTTGAATTTGATTTAGACAGCAAGGTGATACTAAACCAGAAACAATATGATATACAAAACTTGGAACAAAGTGTCGATATATTGAAAAGCAAAGGCTATAACAACGCATCAATTCTGCTCTAGTTTGAATCAAGATCACATATCCTTGTTCTCCCCAACTGAGGATTGTTTCTTATTACAAAACCATAGGTTTAAATAAGTTTTTCACAAGGTAAAACACCCTTGTGAATAATAGTAAACAGTTTTACACAATCTGGGAATAATCCCAAAACCCCTTAAACTAAATAACTAAAATGCAAGTAAAATATGTAGATCATCCCCTAACTGCCCATAGTATCCATTGAAGATTCGAATTTCCCTACAATAGACACCAGAATCAAGTTAGAAGATTGTCATATTCAGAAAATAATAACAAAATTGACTTTCTACCGTTAAGCAGGGGGGGTCCGGAATCTGGGGTGCACCTCTTCGATGGTTCTGATCAGCGCGCCCGGATCAACGGCGATGAAGGCCATTCTGGACCCCCCCCGCCTTTCTACCTTTAAGCGGAGGGGAGGGGGGGGTCCGGAATCAGACTCGCAACTTTCCAATGGATGAGATCTTAGCGCCCGAATCAACGGCAACTCACACGACCCGCATCATCCTCAGCTTCTCTGTGCTTAAGCGTGCGTGGGCCCTTCTCCCGTCATATCATCTTCCAACCACCATTCTCCTGCTGACATGTGTCATCCTCCTACCTCTTTTCTATGGTCCACGTAGTCTTTCTTTTTCTCATCATCCATACGTCGTCTGCCACGCATCTCCCTCTCCTCCACATCAGCCTCCCACTAAATGTGTCCATCACATCAATTCTTCCACCTCCTTCGCTTGTCACATCTTGCCATGTGTCCCCCCCTGTAATCTCTCTCTCCCCGCTGTCGTGGCCCCATCACTTTGTTCCTGTGGCCCATCCTCCACGCTGTTCTCCCCGCATATCCTTTGAGCCGGTCGGTTATTCCAGGTGGCTGCATGGGATGCCCTCCACGTCCATAAGGTGCCGAGTTGGCCGGGCCATCCTCAATCCTGATGTTGCAGTTATTGAAGCATTTGGTGGTGGTTAGACATCTCCTCCGCCATAATGGGAAAGCACGGCCATGAATTTAAAGCACGTCGATTCGTCGTTGGAACTGTCAAAGAATTAAGATTGCATATGACATAAGTTGCATGATCTTTTAGATGTTGACTGTCAGAATCCATGTAGACGCAAAGCCTTCAATGCATTTCTTGGTTCCGCTGCTGTTGTTGTTTTGAGTATATGTAGGCATTTTTTCCATTTTTGTATCTATCGATGGTAGAGCTAAGCTCCCGACTGTAAAGTTTCAGCAAATACTTTGGTTTCTTGGTTATGCCTCTGTGTTTGAGACTTCTTGGTTTATAACAAACAGTTCTCCTTTTTCATCTGTCTTTTGTCTCATGCTTGAGGATTCACAGTCGAACATCTTGTTACAATAAAGGATTTGTTGTGACGTTGTTGTGCCCTTTGGTATTTGTATTTGAATGTGAAAGGATTTTGTTTTCGAATGCATTCTTCTTCAGTCTGTTACAAATCAGATGTCTGTGATAGACCTTGCACCCTTCTTGCGTAAGTCTTCCACCTACTCACCCTTTTACTACGACTCACTGTTTGGAGTTTATCAAGACCTCACTCATTCATGCATGCTTGGTCCAGTTTCTGAGTTGACACGATGCTGTTCTGAGTTCTCCTCCATTTGATCACCCTTTAAACAAATCGTGACATTAAACTGATGGGCGTCGGGCTCTGCTCCTGCTAGAAATCCAGGAGTGACCTCCGCCGCCAACATTTCTGGCGCCGTTTCTGGGGACGATGTTGAGTATACTCCCTGGGATTGAACGACAAAGATCAACTGATTTCTGAAGGTGCATCAGATATTAGAACTTGAATATTGCTACTATGCACCTGGCGACTCCACTGTGACGACTCCGCTGGGGAGAACCTGTTCTATCAACTGTGGCTTTGAGAGGTAGACACACGAGGTCTAATCCACACTTGCCTTTAGCCACACTAGAAGCAGACTTGGAAGCAATGTGCAGAAAGGGAAAGAGCTCTGCAAAGGAAGCTTCAGTCGATGAAAAAGGTAATATGCCATCCCCTTCTGTGAAAAATCTATTTTCTTATCCTCAGCTTCCTAGTCGTACTTCCTCTGAGGTTTCCCGTTTTCTGAACTTCGGGAGTGTTCCTGCTGATTTTTCTCCTCCTGGTCTAGTGTCAGAGGGAGAGATCCTTGTCACTCCCCCCTCAGGAGGTTTCACTGCTCCTCCTTCGATTACTACTGCTGCGCAGAGAGAAACACCTGCACACTCAGGTCCCTTAGACTTCTCTCTGTTTTCCCCGTCATCTCCTGTGAGGACCTCTTTTCCTACCTCACCTGTTCACACTCCATCTCCTCTGAGTTCTCCTCCACTCAATGTCCCTATGGCTGGTGCTAATCCCCCACAGAACAGAATGGATGCTATAGTCACTGCTAGATATGCTCCTTTGGTCCTGCCCCATCCTATGAACCCTCTCCCTACTGGAGACTACTTGAAGTATATGCCCAAGTTCACTGGGGAGGGAGACATAACTACTGAAGAGAATTTGGCTGCTTTTTACAGTTATGCAGACAACCTCAATATTGAAAATGAAGATGTCTAGATGAGAGTCTTTGTCCAGAGCTTAGATGGTGAGGTTAGAAAGTGGTTCAGGGGACTGGCCCCTGGATCTATTGCTGGAATTGAAGACCTGGATACTGTTTTCCTGAGGCAATGGGGAGATAGAAAATATTACATATATTACATGACTGAGTTTGGGTCCCTGAAGAAGCAAGAAGGCGAATTTGTATTTGAATTCTCCAAAAGATTCAATAAGATGTATAACAAGATTCCTGCAGAAATAAAGCCTTCCGAAGCCTCTGCTCAAATTTCATATGCTAGTGCATTTGACCCCGACTTTTGTCTCGTATTAAGAGAAAGGAGAGACACCTCTTTAGATCAGATGAAATATGTAGCTATAGAAGTGGAATCCAACATGTTAGCAGCTGACAAACTGAGGAACCAGGCTGACACAAACAGAAGAAAGGAAAAGTCGGAAGCTTCAACTTCCAGCCCATCATTGCCCCACCCTCAAGTAAATGAGTTGGCACAAGTGATGAACTTTATTAAAGAAGAGGTGGAGAGATTGAAGGTGGAAAGGAGGCAGATGTATAAGGGCCCTCAGAACACCGAAAATAAGGGAGGTTTTAGGAGACCAAACAATTTTGCTCCTCCAACTATGCACAAAGAGAATGAAAGAGACAGAGATGACCAAAGAATTCAGGCTCCCTTCCAGAACAACTTTGTAGCTAATGAAGAAGAAAGAGAACCAGATGAGCCTGAGCTTAAAATCCACTCTGTAGAAGTCACTCCTCCTTCCCCTCACTTGACTCAATCAACATATGAGGAATCTCTCATGAACGGTCAGCTAAATGAACTGAGCAAAGGAGACAAAGCTGGCGGTGGCCGAGGCAGGTATAACCTGAGATCTGACAAGAGGGCGATAGCACCTAATGTTCCTGAGTCATCCACTAGAGCAGATAAACATGCTGACGAGGTAGCAAACGGACACAGAGGTAAGAAGGCCCAACCTCTCTCCCCTATTATTCAAAATCATGCTCCTGAGATTAGAGAAATTCCAAAGCTTACATCTTCCTTTAATTTCGAGCATGAAATTCAAAAGATCAGAATCCTGGTGCCCCTCACTGAGTTAATCAAACATGGGGAATTCAAAAAACACTTCTCTGACCTGTTGAAATCTGAAGCCTCTAGCCCTTCCACGGACTTCATAAGCCTCCAAGATGAAAGGCCTGCAGTGGTCCTAGGTCCCATGGTAGAAGACAGAGATGATTCATCCCCTCCTTTCTACACCTCCTTGAACATACATGACAAAGTGCTGCATAATTTCTTAATGGATTCAGGGGCCTCCCACAACCTCATGCCTAAAGCCGTCATGGAAGAGCTAGGATTAGAAGTCACCAGATCCTATCATGACCTCTATTCCTTCGACTCCAGGAGGGTACAATGTTTGGGAGTCATCAAGGACCTGGTAGTTTCCTTGTTTTAGCTGCCCATGAAAAGTATGGTCATGGATATAGTGGTAGCTGATGTTCCCTCCAAGTTTGGCATGTTGTTGTCAAGGTCTTGGATTAAGAGACTTGGAGGGACGTTACAGATGGATCTCACGTATGCCACCATTCCAGTCTTTGGGGGGGAACATAGGAGATTATATAGAGAAGCCCAGCTATCCTACATAGTCAGTGACGAAGCAAACCCCACTAATCATCCCATTTATGCCTTAGACACTGACTTAGGATCTAGCTTATTGTAGGTCACTAACGAGCCTGAGACCCCTTTGCAGATCAAAAAGAAGCTCAGTCTCAGTCAAGAGTTTCCCCCTCCATCCACCTCTGTTTGGAAGATGTTCTTTGATGGAGCTTCTTCCAGTATAGGTGCAGGTGTCGGAGTGGTATTCAAATCTCCTTCTCAGGAAACCATATCACTGTCATACAAGCTGGAATTTTAAGTCACCAACAATGTGGCAGAATATGAAGCTCTGGTTCTGGGATTAAGGGCTACAAAAGAAATGGGAATCAGGGAGATGGCTGTGTTCGGGGATGCAGAATTAATTGTCCAGCAGGTCAAAAACATCTATCAGACCAAGCACCCTCGTCTCAAGAATTACAAGAACGAGGTATGGGACCTTATTGACAGTTTCTTCCTGGCTTTTAACATCTCTTTCATTCCGAGGGAAGAAAATGCTCCAGCTGAATTTCAGTCTTTCTTGGCTAGTTTATTCAAAGCTCCCGCGCGGCCAGCTGACAGATCAGAGGTGGAAATAAGATACAGACCCTCTGTGCCAAACAATGTCAGACATTGGAAGGTATTCGAAGATGATCAGGAGATCAAGAAATTCCTCCAATCCATTGATGACTTTTCTGCGTCACGCATAGATGAGGACCCCGACACAGATGGCGACGACCACCCTAGGGAGTTTATGAATAAAATTGCCAACCACCAGATTATTCAACTGCCGAGCAATCATATACCAAAAGGTCTGATCCCATTAGAAAGATTGTTTGATGGGAATGATGTGGCAGTCAAGGGAAGAGTTACAGGTGATGATTCTGATACAGCTGAATGCAACTTAGGCACACCAGAGGAGCCCAAGTTTGTTAAACTGTCAAAAAGTTTGACCGAGGAGCAGAGGATCGGATATACTGATTTGCTGAGGGAGTTTGCTGACGTGTTCGTGTGGACCTATGAAGACCTCAAGACATATGACACGTCAGTCATTGAGCACAAGATCCCACTGAAAGAGGAGGCTAGACCTTTCAAGCAGAAGCTGAGACAGATAAATCCTACGCTGCTACCTGTCATGGAGAGAGAGGTGAAAAAGCTGTTGGATGCCCAAATCATAGTCCCCTTGAGATACTCTAGTTGGGTAGCCAATTTAGTCCCAGTAAGGAAGAAGAGCGGAGAAATCAGACTCTGTGTCGATTTCAGGAACCTGAATAGGAGTTCAAGGAAGGACAATTACCCCCTGCCCAACATGGAACATATATTGCAAAGGGTCACTGGTGCATCTAGGATATCTATGATTGATGGCTTTTCTAGATATAATCAGATATCAGTCATGCCTGAGGATAGAGAAAAGACAGCCTTCATCACTCCTTGGGGCACATTCATGTATGCCAAGATGCCCTTTGGATTGATGAACGCAGAGGCAACGTTTCAGCGAGCCATGGACATAGCCTTCATCAGGGAAAAGGATAATTTTGTGGTGATTTACCTAGATGACATAATAGTCTTCTCCAAGACTGATATAGAGCACCGCTGCCACTTGAAGAGGGTTTTTCTGAAGTGTCACAGGTTTGGCCTTTCCCTAAATCCCAAGAAATCATTGTTTGCCATGTAAGAAGGGAAGATGTTAGGCCATATAGTCTTAGCAGAGGGAGTGAGAATTGATCCCGACAGGGTAGAGGCAATCTAGGCCCTGTCACTTCCCAGATCTAAAAAGGAGGTCCAAGCATTTTTGGGAAGGATTAATTTCCTGAGGAGGTTTGTCTCAAATTTTGCTGAATTGGTGAAACATATCACAACCATGCTCAGGAAGGGCCATGAAATAAGATGGACTGCTGAACCCAGGAAGTCTTTTGACCAAATAAAGAAGGCATTGACTGAAGCACCTGTGCTGGTCAGTCCCAATTATTCCAAAGACTTTCTGATATTTTATTTTGCCTCCTGTGATACAGTAGCGGCAGTTCTGTTGCAGAAAAATGATCAAGGGCAAGAACAACCTATTGCCTTCTTTAGCAAGGCGCTGAGAGATGCAGAGCTCCGGTACGAGATCATGGAGAAATAGGCTTATGCCTTGGTGAAAGCTCTCAAATCTTTCAGGGTCTATGTCTTACACTCTAAGATCGTTGCATATGTCCCTTCAACCTCTGTGAAGGACATTCTTATACAGCCCGACATAGACGGAAGAAGAGGTAAATGGATCGCCAAGATCCTAGAATTTGACCTGGAAATTAAGCCCACTAAGCTAATAAAGGGGCAGGGTTTGGCCAAGCTACTGGCCGAATCCAATTATAAAGCCTTGGAAATTAATTTTATCAATGAGAAAGCTGAGTCATCCAACAGGGGTTCCCAAAGCACTGTGCCACTAGCAGAATGCCCCTGGTACAAAGATATCTTGTATTTCTTGCAGGAGTTGAGACCTTCTGATGGGATGGAAAAAAGCAAGGCAAGAGCTCTAAAGCTCAAAGCGGTCAGGTATTGCCTTATAGGCCAAGCCTTGTATTGGAAAGACCCCCAGGGGGTATTACTAATGTGTCTGGACCCACAGTAGGCCCAGAAGGTTATGAACGATTTCCATAGCGGTCTCTGTGGAGGCCATTATTTTAGGAAGACCACAGCTCACAAGATCCTCCAAGCTGGGTACTACTGGCCCACCTTATTTCCTGATGTCTGCAGGGAAATTAGAGCTTGCATCAAATGTCAGAAATTCTTAGGGAAGCAGCAGCTCAAATCCCTACAATTGAAACCTATGGTGGTCTCAGCACCCTTTCAGCAGTGGGGATTGGACTTCATCGGGGAAATCCATCCTCCCTCAAGTGGCCAGCATCGATGGATTTTGACAGCAACCGACTACTTCACTAAATGGATAGAAGTTGTCCCTACCAGAAGCACTTCTCACAAAGCAATCATCAGCTTCCTGGAAGACATCATAGCTAGGTTTGGCTTCCCTAGAAAATTTGTCACTGACAATGCTTCCCCATTTCGATCTGAGCCTCTGATCAAATTTTGTGAACAATTTGGGATTTCACTGATTCACTCCACTCCCTACTATCCTCAGGGAAACAGACTCGCAGAGTCCTCCAATAAAAGATTAATCAAGATTATCAAGAAGCTACTGGAGGACAATAAAAGGGCCTGGGACTCAAAGCTCAAATTTGCACTTTGGGCCGATTGAGTGACAACAAAGAAATCCATGGGTCTCTCACCCTTCCAGCTTGTTTATGGGATTGAGGTCGTCTTCCCCACTCAACTTGCCTTTCCTGTGGCAAATATCCTCCAATACTATGAGGGGGAACGTAACCATGTGCTCAGAAGAATTCATCAGATGGTGGAGGTGCAACAGATCAGAGAAAAGGTCCTAGACAGAACTTACAATCGTCAGCAAAAGATCAAACAGGCTTTTGACAGGAAAAGAAAAAAGAAAGAGTTTGAGCAGGGTGACCTAGTGCTCAAGTGGGATGCACCCAGGCAGGAAAAGGGAAAACACAGTAAATTTGATGCCCTCTGGTTCGGGCCTTTCAAGATCCTTGAAGTGTTTTCAAACAACACTTACAGGTTGCAGGATCTGGAAGGCAATGAAGTTTTTAGTGGCCCAGTCATTGGGCATTTCTTAAAGAAATGTTTTCTATGAGCCGCAATCGGCTCATTTCGTTTTGTTTTGTAAATTTTTTTTTGATTTTGTTTTGTTTTCCGGACTAATAAATGACTCCATAGCCCAACAGCAAAGGCACTAAGTCTGCAAAAGAGTTCTTAGAGCATCACAGGGACAACTCTATCCCCCATGGAGCCAAATGTTAGCGATATTTCTTGTTAAGGGGGTTAGAATGAGAAAGAAAGGGATGAAAACCCTTTGGTCATAAGTTTTGGTGCGAATGCGCTTATTGTTAAACATAAATCAAGTCTGGACGGCAAGGATCATGGCGCCTGGATCAACGGCGCAAGTGTGATTCCGGACCCCCCTTGCCTTTCTACCATTAAGCGGGGGGGGGTCCAGAATCTGGGGTGCACCTCTTCGACGGTTCTGATCAGCGTGCCCAGATCAACGGCGATGAAGGCCATTCCAGACCCCCCCTGCCTTTCTACCTTTAAGCGGAGGGGGGGGGGTCCAGAATCAGACTCACAACTTTCCAACGGATGAGATCTTAGCGCCCGAATCGACGGCACTCACACGACCCACATCATCCTCAGCTTCTCTGTGCTTAAGTGCACGTGGGCCCTTCTCTCGTCATATCATCTTCCAACCACCATTCTCCTGCTGACATGTGTCATCCTCCTACCTCTTTTCTATGGTCCGTGTAGTATTTATTTTTCTCATCATCCATACGTCGTCTGCCACGCGTCTCCCTCTCCTCCACATCAGCCTCCCCCTAAATTTTTCCATCACATCAATTCTTCCACCTCCTTCGCTTGTCGCATCTTGCCATGTGTCCCTGTAATCTCTCTCTCCCCGCTGTCGTGGCCCCATCACTTCGTTCCTGTGTCCCACCCTCCGCGCTGTTCTCCCCGCATATCCTTTGAGCCAGTCGGTTATTCCAGGTGGCTGCATGGGATGCCCTGCACGTCCAGAAGGTGTCGAGTTGGTCGGGCCATCCTCAATCCCGATGTTGCAGTTATTGAAGCGGTTGGTGGTGGTTAGACATATCCTCCACCATAATGGGAAAGCACGGCCATGAATTTAAAGCACATCGATTCGCCGTTGGAACTATCAAAGAATTAAGATTGTGTCTGACATAAGTTGCACGATCTTTCAGATGTTGACTGTCAGAAGCCATGTAGACGCAAAGCCTTCAATGCATTTCTTGGTTCCGCTGCTGTTGTTGTTTTGAGTATATGTAGGAATTTTTGCCATTTTTGTATCTATCGATGGTAGAGCTAAGCTCCCGACTGTAAAGTTTCAGCAAATACTTTGTTTTCTTGGTTATGCCTCTGTGTTTGAGACTTCTTGGTTTATAACAAACAGTTCTCCTTTTTCATCTGTATTTCATCTCATGCTTGAGGATTCACAGTCGAACATCTTGTTACAATAAAGGATTTGTTGTGACATTGTTGTGCCCTTTGGTATTTGTATTTGAATGTGAAAGGATTTTGTGTTCGAATGCATTCTTCTTCAGTCTGTTACAAACCAGATGTCTGTGATAGACCTTGCACCCTTCTTGCGTAAGTCTTCCACCTACTCACCCTTTTACTGCGACTCATTGTTTGGAGTTTATCAAGACCTCACTCGTTCATGCATGCTTGGTCCAGTTTCTGAGTTGAGACAATGCTGTTCTGAGTTCTCCTCCATTTGATCACCCTTTAAACAAATCGTGACATTAAACTGATGGGCGTCGGGCTCTGCTCCTGCTAGCAATTCAGGAGTGACTTCCGCCGCCAGCACAATATAGCATAGATAAACCTCAGAAAAAGTACTCAATGCCTTGAAAAAGAGATAATTTCAGATAATAAGCCTCTTCGAGGGGGAAACCTTCTTTTACCCCACTTAAATGTTCAAGTACAAGATGATTCCAAATGAAAATATCTCCTTGGTATATATAGGAGACTAGGAGGTATAATTACAACTAATGGCCTAAAGCCAACATAAATAAAATAACATTAATAATATAATATGCCCCAATTAAGGGGTAATGAGCCAATATTAGGGCTTAACATGCCCCTCCCCTTGAGAAAATTGTTGTCCGCAACACTTGAGTAACTCTGGATGCTTTTGTATAAAAGACTCATCTTCCCAAGTGGAATCTTCAGCCGGTAGTTTCCTCCATTTGATGAGATACTCTGAAATGGATCTCTTCCTCAGCTAATGAATTCTTGTGTCAGTGATGGCTTCAGGCTCCAATATGATTTTTCCTTCCTCATCAAGTTCTGGAAATATAGATTGAACTGGGATCTTGTCGCCTATAACCTTCTTTAAGCATGAAACATGAAAAACTAGGTGTATTCGTGAAGTTGCATGCAACTCCAATTTGTATGCCATAGTACCAATATTTTGCAACACCTTATAAGGTCCATAGTACTTTGGTGATAATTTATTATCCTTCTTGGCTTGCTTGAGGGACATCTGTTTGTATGGTTGTAGTCTTAAAAATACTAAATCCCCTACTTCAAAACTTCTTTCACTACGATGTTGATCTGCTTATTGTTTCATGCGATTTTGTGCCATGGTCAGGTTGTCCTTTAAGATTTGGAGAACTTGTTGTTGATTCTCGATGTGATATTCCACTACTTGAACCTTAGATTTTTATTTTAGAGAAGAAGTGATGGAAGGAGGGTGGTATCCAT